>SJYC01088109.1:0-88195 GCA_006408675.1 Madoqua kirkii
GGTTTCCCCTCCAGGACCTGTCTCTTATACACATCACAAATGAACTTATAAAACAGAAACAGACTCACAGAGTTTGAGAATAAGCTGATGGTTGCTGGGGAGAAGGATGGGGGAAGGGAGAGTCAGGGAGTCTGGGATGGACATGGACCCACTGTTGTGTTTAACATGGAGAACCAGCGAGGACCTGCTGCCCAGCACAGGGAACTCTGCTTAATCCTCTGTAATAACCTTATGGTCACCAGGGGGAAGGATGGGGGAAGGGAGAGTCAGGGAGTCTGGGATGGACATGGACCCACTGCTGTGTTTAACAAGGAGAACCAGCAAGGACCTGCTGGACAGCACAGGGAACTCTGCTAAACACTCTGTAATAACCTGATGGTCACCGGGGGAAGGATGGGGGAAGGGATAGGCAGGGAGTCTGGGATGGACATGGACACACTGCTGTATTTCACATGGAGAACCAGCAAGGACCTGCTGTCCAGCACAGGGAACTCTGCCCCGTGATATGTGGCAGCCTGGATGGAGGGGAGTTTAGGGGAGAAGAGACCCACGTGCATGTATGGGTGAGTCCGTTTGCTGTCTGCCTGAAGCTGTCTCAGTGTGGTTCATCTGCTATTTGCTGTTGTTGCTCAGACATCAAATCCTCTCCAGCTCTTTGCAACCCCATGAACGGCAGCACACCTGGTTTCCTTGTCCCTCACTGTCACCCGGAGGCTGCTCACATTCATGTCAACTGAATCGGTGATGCCATCCAACCATCTCATCCTCTGTTGTCCCCTTCTTCCACCTTCCATCTTTCCCAGCATCAGGGTCTTTTCCCAGGAGTCAGCTCTTCACATCAGGCAGCCGGACTGTTGGAGCTCCAGCTTCAGCATCAGTCCTTCCAATGAACACTCAGGGCTGATTTCCTTTAGGGTGGGCTGGTTGGATCTCCTAGCTGTCCGAGGGGCTCTCAAGAGTTCTCTCTCACACTACAATTTAAAGCATCAATTCTCATTGGCTGTACCCCAGTACAAAATTAAAAATAAAAGAAATAGAAAGGCTTCTTTGCTAAGAGATTACTGAAAAATAGATTCCACCAAAGGGAAACAAACAAAAAACCAAGAATGCTAACGTTTGAAACGTTTGAAACTGGCATCCAGTTTTCACTTTTTGAAGGCTGCCCAGCTGGTGGTAGCGGTGAAGAACCCACCTGCCGTTGCAGGAGACAGATTAGATGCAGGTTCCATCTCTGGGTGGGGAAGTTCCCCTGGAGGAGGGCAGGGCAACTTCCCCTGGAGGAGGGCAGGGCAACCCACTCCAGTACTCTTGCCTGGAGAATCCCATGGACAGAGGGGCCTGGCGGGCTACAGTCCATTGAATGGCAAAGAGTCGGACACAGCTGAAGTGACTTAGCATGCTACCACTTTACCTTTTTTCTTTGTTGGCTGGTTGATCGATTTTTCTCTTGATTAGGTGCCTGGAAAGGAATTGTTCACCCTGGAGATAATAAATTAACAGAAAAAGGAGCCTGTCCTGTTTTTTTTTCCTTTCGTTTTTGGTCGTTGAAGGGGTCCATCTCAGTGTGGCTGCTCCCAGGATGATGAAATTGGGAACTTTTATTAGTTTAATTGTTGAAATGCTTTTCCCTGTAGACCACTTACAGAGCACTTAACAGAAGGCCGTAGATTGTGGGAGACAGTCAGATGAACTACCACACAGTCTTATTTGCTGTCGAACTGAACGAGCAAATTGCTGTTGAACTGAAGTGAACTGCATGGTTGCATGGGACACAGGCGGACGGGAGTGAAGCAAAGCTGGAAGGAACCGTCTGCTAACAGACGAACGTGTAACATGAGATATTTTGTAATTAGATGTCTTTGATTTGTTGGAGCAGAGGGCTGTGTTGCATCCGGGAGCTTGACCTGCAAAAAGCATGATCTAGCCTCAAGCCAGAAATTAGATATTCAGTGCCAATGTTTAAGGAGGTGCTACGAAATTCCCAGACAGGTGAAGACTCCAAGGCTTCCACAGATTTGTGTCAACAGGATCAACTGTTCATGGTTCATAAACTTGTTGAAATAGAATTGCATATCCATTTGTAGATCATTACCCAATTACATATTTCTACCAATTTTCCCCCAGGGGGCCTATCTGAAATAAGAAGACATTAGTTTTGCTGTGCTGTGGACCCAGGCCTGAGGTCGTCATCTTCTTCTTCATTTTGTTAATGTTTACTCATAGATTTAATTTTGTTGTTGTTAATATTGATTTATAGATTTACTTGGCTGTGTTGGGTCTCTGTGGCGGTGCACGGGATTTTTGCCATGCCACACAGACTGCCGTTTGAACTGCAGGGACTGGACCCACGTCCACTGCATTGCAAGGAGTATTCTTAACCACTGGACCGCCCCAGAAGCCCCCAAAGCTGTTCTTTCAGCAGCCCTCTTCCCCTAGACTCTGATAGACAGGCCCCTCCCCATCACCTAGAGACTTCCGTGGGCCTTGTGAGACTGCGTGAACCAGAATTGTTACATGGACACATTCTCTAGGCTGCCGGGATTTCAGGACTCACAGTTTGGGAGCAAAGAGGCAAGCTTTACAAACGTTAATTGTAGCTGAGTAAAAGCTTGAGACTCGCTGACCTCTCGGCCTGAGAAGATGGTAGTGTGTGATACGGTAGTATGTGAACGCTGCTCAGTCGCATTCAACTCTTTTGTGACCCCATAGACTATACAGCCCATGGAAATCGCCAGGCCAGAATCCTGGAGTGGGCAGCCGTTCCCTTCGCCAAGGGATCTTCCCAACCCAGGGAAGGAACCCAGGTCTCCCGCATTGCAGGCGGATTCTTCACTAACTGAGCTCTCAGGGAAGCCTCCATAAGCTAATAATAACCTAAGAAGATAGACAGTTTCAAACATAAAGTTTTAAGTGACAGAAATAAGTCCTCGTGCTTTTTTTTTCAATAACAGCCCATGGAAATCGCCAGGCCAGAATCCTGGAGTGGGCAGCCGTTCCCTTCTCCAAGGGATCTTCCCAACCCAGGGAAGGAACCCAGGTCTCCCGCATTGCAGGCGGATTCTTCACTAACTGAGCTCTCAGGGAAGCCTCCATAAGCTAATAATAACCTAAGAAGATAGACAGTTTCAAACATAAAGTTTTAAGTGACAGAAATAAGTCCTCGTGCTTTTTTTTTCAATTATATGAAAACCCTAGTAAATTTATTCTAGTGTAATATATATGTACGGTAAAAAAAAAACAAACCATGTCTTTCAGCGACGTATAGTCTCATTCTCTGTGAAGAATTTCAGAAACAGGAAATGTGGGCCTGCCCTCCCTTATTTGAATCTGAAAATACATTTTCGAATTGAAACTATTTTGAATTTCAGCTAATTAATGTACCTTCCAGAGTTTAAAACGTTTTGCAAATCTTTGTGCAAATTTATCTTTCGCTGCACAATATTAAAGGCAGAAACGGGTCCTCTTTTCCAGAAGTATGGTCTGCTAAGAATCTAGTGAGCTGGGAACCGTGGTGAGGTGTTTACTGCCTGATAAGGATTTCTCAGCAATTAAATGGCAGCAGCTGTCTCCCTGACTCAGTGATTCATGCACCTCCCGTCTCCTGACCACACCCCCACTCCCTGCTGGCCTGATGAGTCAGCTGTGGAAACTCTGGATCCTCTGTGCTCGAGAAAAGTCACCCCTTCACTCGTCAGATTATTAGAGAGACGTCTGTAACGTGTAGCGTGTGTGGCGTCTGGGTGCAATCTTGCAATGACCTGTTCCCCGTGGTTTCCCCTCCAGGACCAAGAGAAATGGGGCACACAGACGCATGCAAACACACACGCACTCACTCACAGACACAAAGACACACACACACTCATAGACACAGAGACACACACACACACGGACACACACACACACAGACACACACACAGTGTCGCATACACACAGATACACAGACACACACTCACAGACACACACATGAACACACAGACACAGACACACAGAGCTGCCCCCGTGGTTTCCACTCCAGGACCAAGAGAAATGGCATGTGTGCACACACACAAAGAGACGCACAGACAGACACACACACAGAAATAACATGTAGATACAGACGCACAGACACACACACATACACACACGCAGGGAAACACAGAGACACACACCCAGACACACACACAGATGCATACACACACAGACATACAAACCCACACACTCGTAGACACACACCCACAAACACAGCCGCACACAAACACACAGCGCCACGCTGGTATCCTCAATCTGTGGGCACACTACGGCCCTGGTTTCATGTTTGTCTTGCAACACTTGGCAGGTAGATACGCCTGGGGCTTGGTTGCCCAGGACCCCTCCAGGCGCTCCACAAGTTTCAAGATTCCTCCCCCATCTCACTGCCTATGGTGTTGCAAGCCTCACACTCACCGCAGGCAGCGTCCAGGCAGGTTAGAAGCAAGGTCAGAGGCCCGCTTTGCCTCCGAAGCCCCAACAAGACTATTTATTTCATTCCCCTAAGGTCGGACAGGACTGAGCGAATTCACTTTCACTTTTCACTTTCATGCACTGGAGAAGGAAATGGCAACCCACTCCAGTGTTCTTGCCTGGAGAGTCCCAGGGACGGGGGAGCCTGGTGGGTGGCTGTCTATGGGATCACACAGAGTCAGACACGACTGAAGCGACTTAGCAGCAGCAGCAGCAGCAAGGGCGGTCCAGCCAGACTAAATAATAACAGTTTAGTCATTAAGCAAAGCCAAGGACCTTCGATTCCTCCTCAAGGGGTGCAGGTAATACTCTGAGCCGTATTCTGTGGACTGTCTTACAGCTACCGAAACCATCACCAGGTGCAGAGGTTTCGATGACCGGACTGTAGCCAGGTCATGGGCTGACACAGTTCCAATACCTGGCCTCGGGAAATGGGAACAGAGCAACTCTGGAACTCAGGTTAACTGTACCTGAAACAGTCAAGATGATACTCAGCAGAAAACCAATGATCAGTTTCAGGCTGACTGTGAGAGGTGCCTGCTGTCTGTGCGTGGAGCAGCCGCCCTCTGCCTATAAAAGCTCCTACCTCCTGACTGTCAGTTGTGGGAGGGGGCGGGCAGGGAGTCAGCCTTTGGACAGGAGTTCGGTCTCGCCCTCTCCCTTGTTGCCGGCTTCCAGCATAAACTTTCCTTTCTAGCAACCTGCTCTTTTCACTGGCTTGGAAGCAGGGAGCAGCCAGACCCCACTCTGGGCTGCATTACGAAGTTGCCCATGTTGGTGGGTGGCTCCACTTCATTTCTGATTAGAACTCCATGTGCGAATACCCCATCAATTTTTTTTTTTGATCCCTTGTCTGTGCTGTGGGCATAATGAGAGTACTTCCAGTTTGGGGTTCAGAGGAAGAAGCAGCAGGCAGTTAGTTGGCTTTCAAGCGGATCGGGCTCAATCATACATAAATACCTAGGGGGGAAACCGTGGAGGAGAGATCGCCACAGGTACAAGGAGAGCAGGAAGGAACTTGATAGAGTGGCTGAACTGGTTTTCATCCTCCCCTGCAGGGCAGGACAGCTGAACAGGCTCCCTTTTAAGAACCCTGAAGGGTCTGTAAGGAAAGACTCGAGGAAGGGGAACAGCTGCTGTCTTTCCACATGTCTCTTCTGGCGTCAGAGAAGTTGGTGCTGGAAAATAAAATATATCCATCCGGTAGTCAAGAAACCCCTGCTGATGCAGGAGACCCGGTTCTCATCCCTGGGTTGGGAAGATCCCCGGAGGAGGAGCTGGCAACACACTCCAGTGTTTTTGCCTGGAGAGTCCCACAGACAGAGGAGGCTGGGCTTTGTCACTCTGTCATATCTGACTCTCCGCGACCCCATGGAGTGCAGCCCACCAGGTACCACCATCCATGTGGATTCTCCAGGCGAGTTGGTGGGTGGCTCCACTTCATTTCTGATTAGAACTCCATGTGCGAATACCCCATCAATTTTTTTTTTTGATCCCTTGTCTGTGCTGTGGGCATAATGAGAGTACTTCCAGTTTGGGGTTCAGAGGAAGAAGCAGCAGGCAGTTAGTTGGCTTTCAAGCGGATCGGGCTCAATCATACATAAATACCTAGGGGGGAAACCGTGGAGGAGAGATCGCCACAGGTACAAGGAGAGCAGGAAGGAACTTGATAGAGTGGCTGAACTGGTTTTCATCCTCCCCTGCAGGGCAGGACAGCTGAACAGGCTCCCTTTTAAGAACCCTGAAGGGTCTGTAAGGAAAGACTCGAGGAAGGGGAACAGCTGCTGTCTTTCCACATGTCTCTTCTGGCGTCAGAGAAGTTGGTGCTGGAAAATAAAATATATCCATCCGGTAGTCAAGAAACCCCTGCTGATGCAGGAGACCCGGTTCTCATCCCTGGGTTGGGAAGATCCCCGGAGGAGGAGCTGGCAACACACTCCAGTGTTTTTGCCTGGAGAGTCCCACAGACAGAGGAGGCTGGGCTTTGTCACTCTGTCATATCTGACTCTCCGCGACCCCATGGAGTGCAGCCCACCAGGTACCACCATCCATGTGGATTCTCCAGGCGAGAATACTGGAGTGGGTAGCCATTCCCTTCTCCAGGGAATCTTCCCAACCCAGGGATGGAACCCAGCTCTCCTGAATTGCAACTGGGCTACTTGCCGTCACTAAGTCACACTCCTGTGACCTCCATGGAGTGAAGCCCGCCAGGCTCCTCTGTCCATGGGATTCTCCAGGCAAGAATACTGGAGGGGGTTGCCATCTCCTTCTCCCCAGAGGAGCCTAGTGGATTACAGGTCTGCTGCTGCTAAGTCGCTTCAGTTGTGTCCGACTCTGTGCGACCCCATAGACGGCAGCCCACCAGGCTCCCCCGTCCCTGGGATTCTCCAGGCAAGAACACTGGAGTGGGTTGCCATTTCCTTCTCCAGTGCATGAAAGTGAAAAGTGAAAATGAAATCACTCAGTCATGTCCAACTCTTAGCGACCCCATGGACTGCAGCCTACCAGGCTCCTCCATCCATGGGATTTTCCAGGCAAGAGTACTGGAGTGGGGTGCCATTGCCTTCTCCAGGATTACAGGTCGTGGGGTCATAAAGAATCAAGACTGAGTGACTGAACAATAAACAGCCCCGGTGTCTCTACTGTAGCAATCTCGCTGCAATTATGGGTTAATCTATGATTAAGCACTACCCTGCATTTTCTGTTTGTTTTTATTGTGGTAAAAGTCATATAATAAGAAAACATATTATTTTAACCATATTTAACTGTGGTAAAGGGCTTCCCTGGTGAGTCAGACGGTAAAGCATCTGCCTGCAATGCAGGAGACCCAGGCTCGATTCCTGGGTCTCCAGGAGAAGGAAATGTGGTAAAACTCATATAATAATAAAACATATTATTTTAATCATATTTAACTGTACAGTTCAGCGGCAGTAAGCACGTTCGCATTGTTGTGTCTTGCACGTATTTATTTATCCTCTCTGGGCTAGTTATTATGTTATTTTTCTGGAAGGTTATACCCAACTCTTGCCACCGCATGAATTGCATGTATCCAGCTTTTTCTGTGTGTGTAAGGTTGTATCCTTTTGTGGAAGGCTGAATCCTTGCAGAAGGATACAAAGTTGTATCTTTACTTTTGTGTAAGGTTGCATCCAACTCTTGCCAAACCCTATGTAGCCTGCCAGGTTCCTCTGTCCGTGGCATTTTCCAGGCAAGAATACTGGAGTGAGTTGCCATTTCCTTCTGCAGGGAATCTTCCCCACCCACGGATGGAACCTGAGTCTCCTGCATGACAGGCAGATTGCTGTCTGTGCTGCACTCTAGACCGCGCTTTTACATAATAATTATTTATTTTTATTTTTGACTCGACTGGATCTTTTTTGTGGCACACAGGCTTCCTTTATTTGTGGGGAGCCGGGGCTACTTTGCCTTGGGGTGGGAGGTTTCGCGGTGTCTTCTCTTGCTGCACAGTGCTGGGCTACAGACTCACCGGCTCCAGGAGTATTTCTCTCTCTCTCTTATATTTCTCTCTCTCTCTCTCTTTTCTCTCTCTCTCTCTCTCTCTTATATTTTTCTCTCTTTCTCTTATTTCTCTCTCTGTCTCTTATATTTTTCTCTCTCTCTCTTATTTCTCTCTCTCTCTCTTATTTTTTTCTCTCTATTTCTCTCTCTCTCTCTCTCTGTATATATATATATAAATGCTTTGAAAGCTTTATTTTTTAACCAAAGACCTACAGAGAGTCAGTTGTCTTCCAGCCAGCAAGCAGCCTGCAACGCTGCGTGGCCGGCTGCACTCTTTCTCTCCAGGAACGTGGAGTTCTTAGCTACCCTTGGTTGAGCTGAGTGATTGGCTGGCGCCAAGCGCCCCGCCCTAGGCCTGCTCGCCTGTGTGTGTGCGTGCCGGGTACCCTTGTGATCGCGGGGGACCGGGGGCACAGTCCTGCCTGCACAGAAGGACCAGAGGCAGGCCCTATCTGCATTTCCTGTGGCCCCTGGCCTTTCTGCGCTGTCTCTGCTGGGCCTGCGCGCCTGTGTGCGCGTGCGGGGTACCCTTGTGATGCCAGGGGTCTGGGGGCGCGGTCCCGTTTGCACAGAAGGACCTCAGGCAGGCCTTGTCCGCATCTCTCCTGTCTCTCTGGCCTGGCTGCATGGTTACCACCGGGCCTGCAGCTTCGTCTCCTACCATCCACCCTCCGCCCCAGCCTCTCCCGGAGGCGGACTGGCGGCCGGGTCCTCCCGTTGCCTCGCCTGGTGCCAGCTGGACGGCCTCTCCTTCCACCATGCTGGGCATCTGCATTTGCTGGGCGTCCGGCTAGACGAACTTGGTTCAGTGACCTGTTCGGGAAACCAGCAGGAGCCAGTCCTTTCTAAGAATAAAAAAGAAAAAAATTTTTTAAAATTTATTCTTGGCTCTGCTGACCCTTGTTTTGCTTTTGTGTGGGCTTTCTGTAGTCATGTCGAGCGGAAGCTTCTCTTCCTGGCAGTGCCCGGGGGTTTCTCACTGAGCTGGCTACTCTTGTCGTCCAACATGGGCTCAACACTTGGGGCTCCCAGACTTAAGTTTTTCTCCGCGAGACATGTGGGATCTTCACAGAGCAGCCCTGTGTCTCCTGCATGGGCAAGCAGATTCTGTTTTTCAGTTGTTATTTATTTAACAGCATACCATTTATTGTTGATGGTTTTAATGAAAGTGTAGCGAAGGAGAAAATCAGGCATAATTTAGGTATTTGATAGCTTAGTGCAAGTTACGTTTACATTTAGATCCATCTTTTTGAATACATCACCAGTCAGTTCAGTTCAGTGGCTCAGTCGTGTCTGACTCTTTACGACCCCATGGACTACAGCACGCCAGGCTTCCCTGTCCGTCAACTCCCAGACTTTACTGAAAATCCTGCCCACTGAGTTGATGTCACCAATGTTTATACATATTTGTATATGTTTATACACATTTGATGGAGAAGGCAATGGCACCCCACTCC
Organism: Madoqua kirkii; assembly: GCA_006408675.1. Classification (NCBI taxonomy): domain Eukaryota; kingdom Metazoa; phylum Chordata; class Mammalia; order Artiodactyla; family Bovidae; genus Madoqua; species Madoqua kirkii. The sequence goes on from SJYC01088109.1 coordinate 9,456, forward strand.
AGTACTCTTGCCTGGAAAATCCCAGGGACAGGGGAGCCTGGTGGGCTGCTGTCTATGGGGTAGCACAGAGTCGGACACGACTGAAGCGACTTAGCATACACATTTGATGGATATATTGCTCATTGTTCCAAACACATTTTCTAGGTTCTACTGTTTATTTGCAAAAAATCTTGGTATTTAGAGACAACTTCTATTCATTTACATGATGGAGTTTTACAAATGTCCTTAAAATTTAGTACTTTTTTTTTGTCACGGGAGTGTTCTGGTATGTAGTTGCCAAATAATGATAATGATGTTCACTCTACATTTTTAAAGAAAGAACAGCAATTGACTCCATCAAGTACCTAGTTTAGATCATTGCAGTTGGCAGGTGGATTCTTAACCACAGAGCTAGCAGGGAGGCCCAGGGATGGCTCTAAGAATGAGCTGTGAGCATTTAGAGATGGTGCGTTGTTCTCTGGGGTTCCGACGTCCCACTCCAGGCATCTGTTTGGCGACCCAGCCACGTGCACCACAGAGAAGCATGCAGCTGATGACTGAGTCACAGGAGCGTGACACGCAGACACTCTGGCTCCTTCCAGGCCTGCTTGGAACAACCCTTCGGAACCCCCCTTCCAGGGCCCTGGCTCTGAATGCAGAAAGGCCGGCTCCTTCTGTGTGTCCCGCTCACTATAAACGGTGAACGAGGCTTTTCCTTCTGTCTTGGCATCCCTGACAGCACATCCCATTCTCACCAAGGGTGGGGAGGCGGGCTGGCCTGGTAAAGGGACCCAAGGCATCCAGGTGTACTCAGGGTTAGGCTGACTGGGTGTTTCCAGGAGATCATGTGTTGAGGGAGGAAGACTGAGCTAGTGGAGGTGATGGAATCCCAGTTGACCTATTTCAAATCTTAAAAGATGATGCTGTGAAAGTGCTGCACTCAATATGCCAGCAAATTCGGAAAACTCAGCAGTGGCCACAGGACTGGAAAAGGACAGTTTTCATTCCAATCCCTAAGAAAGGCAATGCTAGAGACTGCTCAAATTATCACACAACTGCACTCATCTCACACACTAGCAAAGTGATGCTCAAAATTCTCCAAGCCAGGCTTCAACAGTACATGAACCGTGAACTTCCAGGTGTTCAAACTGGTTTTAGAAAAGGCATGGGAACCAGAGATCAAACTGCCAACATCCAGTGGATCATTGAAAAAGCAAGAGAGTTCCAGGAAAACATCTATTTCTGCTTTATTGACTATGCCAAAGCCTTTGATTGTGTGGACCACAATAAACTGTGGAAAATTCTGAAAGAGATGGGAATACAAGACCACTTGACCAGCCTCCTGAGAAATCTGTATGCAGGTCAAGAAGCAACAGTTAGAACTGGACATGGAACAACGGACTGCTTCCAAGTTGGGAAAGGAGTACTTCAAGGCTGTATATTGTCACCCTGCTTATTTAACTTATATGCAGAGTACATCATGAGAAACGCTGGGCTGGAGGAAGCACAAGCTGGAATCAAGACTGCCGGGAGAAATATCAGTAACCTCAGATATGCAGATGACACCACCCTTATGGCAGAAAGTGAAGAAGAGCTAAAGGGCCTCTTGATGAAGGTGAAAGAAGAGAGTGAAAAAGTTCACTTAAACTCAACATTCAGTAAATGAAGATCATGGGATCTGGTCCCATCACTTCCTGGGAAATAGATGGGGAAACAGTGGAAACAGGGTCAGACTTTATTTTTTAGGGCTCCAAAGTCACTGCAGATGGTGACTGCAGCCATGAAATTAAAAGATGCTTGCTCCTTGGAAGGAAAGTTATGACCAACCTAGACAGCATATTCAAAAGCAGAGACATTACTTTGCCAACAAAGGTCCGTCTAGTCAAGGCTATGGTTTTTCCAGTAGTCATGTATGGATGTCAGAGTTGAACTATAAAGAAAGCTGAACACCAAAGAATTGATGCTTTTGAACTGTGGTGTTGGAGAAGACTCTTGAGAGTCCCTTGGACTGCAAGGAGATCCAACCAGTCCATCCTAAAGGAGATCAGTCCTGGGTGTTCATTGGAAGGACTGATGCTAAAGCTGAAGCTCCAGTACTTTGGCCACCTTATACAAAGAGCTGACTTATTAGAAAAGACCTTGATGGTGGGAAAGATTGAAGGCAGGAGGAAAAGGGGGTGAGAGACGAGGAGATGGTTTGATGGCATCACTGACTCAATGGACATGAGTTTGAATAAACTCTGGGAGCTGGCGATGGACAGGGAGGCCTGGCGTGCTGTAGTCCATGGGATCGCAAGGAGTCAGACATGCCTGAGCGACTGAAGTGAATTGAACTGTACAGACTAGTGACTCAGTTGTACACATACATTCTTTTTCTGATATTCTTTCCCAGTGTGGTTTATTTCAGGAGACTGGATATAGTCCTTGGTCCTCTACAGTAGGACCTTATTGTTTGTCCATCCTGCATATAAAAATTTGCATCCGCTAATGTCAAACCCCCGCGTCATCCGTTCCCTGCCTCTTGGCACCCGCAAGTCTGATCTATGTCTGCGAGACTCTATTTCTGTTTTGTCACATAGGTTCACTTGTGGACACTGTACATTATTATTGCATGTTGTTCTCATTGGAATCTAGGGGAAGCACTGTAAAACTACCCTCTGTGATTTATTCTCTCATCTCACCAAGACAGTTTCAGGATTCACACCATGCGTCCTAAACAGGGTTTATCACCTGCTTCACTGTGCCTTCGATTTCTACCTGATTGGAATGACAGGCTTTGTCTATTAGACGTATGGCAAATGCCCTCACTGACACGTATTGCATTAATCAGTTTATTGATCAGTTTAGGAGTCCAGTAACATCAACAAAAGCACAGGGCATTCGTAGTAGGAAAGTCATGGGTCGTGACTTCCTGGGAGAGAAGAAATGACAGTTTCAAGGAAAAGGTCTATTGTCTTCATACAGATGATTAATGCTATGATACTGCTCATATTCTTCATTTTGTTTTCTGTTTGAAACATGAAAAAAAAAAAGAAAAGAAAATAGCAGGTTGTTGAGCTGATGAGGATGAACATGATGTTGGTCATAGCATGAAAGAGAAGAGAGAAGCAGGGGACGGTGGACCCAGTGGAGAATTTTCCCTGCAACCTTCCCGGAAGTCCTTCTGTGAGTGGGGCCGTGTGGGATTATCCTACAAGACCCTTTTCACAGAAGCCCCTGTGTGTGTCTCTGTCGGCTTGCAAGCATTACCACCTGGTGAGGCTAGCAGTGAGCAGTCCTGCGTCAGCTCGTCTGCTGAGAGTCGCTGGGTTACATATTCAGGGGCCTGAGATGTAGGAGACTCTATACTCTGTCAGCTGCGCGGCTTACATCGTCTGTAGTCTCCTTTATCATCAGGGATGTGTGCGCCTGCAAGGCCCTTCATTCGCAGTGGGATTCACGGGGGGGTCATCACATCTCCCAGCTCGGGGCTTCACACCGCCTCCTCCTCTGTCCTCAGAGCATCTCACCGTGGAATCTAGACCAGCGCTGTGTTTGGACATTTAAATCCAAACACTTATGGAAGTCCGAGCCTTTGCTGTCTGGCTGTTTTGTCCTATTCTTTTCATAAATCAGTTTTCATTGAAACTTCCTAGATTTGCAGCGTTGCGTTACTTTTAGCTGTATAGCAAAGTGATTTATTTGTTCCTTTGTGGTGGTTTAGTTGCTAAGTCATGTCCCACAGTTTGCCCCCTATGGTCTATAGCTTGCCAGACTCCTCTGTCCATTGGATTTTCCAGGCAAGAATACTGGAGTGGGTTACCATTTTCTACTGCAAAGTGAAAGTGAAGTCGCTCAGTTGTGTCCGACTCTTTGCGACCCCATAGACTGTAGCCTACCAGGCTCCTCCGTCCATGGGATTTTCCAGGCAAGAGTACTGGAGTGGGGTGCCATTGCCTTCTCCAGAGGATCTTCCCAACCCAGGGATCAAACCCAGGTCTCCCACATTGTAGGCAGACGCTTTACTGTCTGAGCCACCAGGGAAGCCTTCTACTGCAAAGAATCTTTCTAACTCATGGATAGAACCCACGTCTCCTGTGTCTCCTGCGTTGGCAGGCAGATTCTTGACCACTGAGTCACCTCCAAAGCCTCAGGTAAATGTATTTCAGAGAAGGCAGTGGCATCTCACTCCAGTACTCTTGCCTGGAAAATCCCATGGGTGGAGGAGCCTGGTGGGCTGCAGTCCATGAGGTCGCTGAGAGTTGGACATGACTGAGCGACTTCACTTTCAGTTTTCACGTTCATGCATTGGAGGAGGAAATGGCAACCCACTCCAGTGTTCTTGCCTGGAGAATCTCAGGGGTGGGGGAGCCTGGTGGGCTGCCATCTATGGGCTCACACAGAGTTGGACACGACTGAAGTGACTTAGCAGCAGGTAAATGTATATCTTTTAGATTCTCGTTTTGAAAGTTATTATAAGACATTGCATATAGTTCTCTGTGTTATCCACTATGTCATTTATTATTTTTTATTTTACTGTGTATCTGCTCATCTCAAACTCCTAATTTACCCCTTGCCTGCTTCCCCTTTGTTGACCATTAACTTTGTCTGTGTTTGAGAGTCTGTTTCTGGTTTATGAATGGTTCGTTTGCATCATATTTTTACAATTCCACGTGGAAGTGATGGCATACATTTGCCTTTCTCTTTCTGACTTACTTCACTTTAGTAAGATCATCTCTGGGCCCATCCATGTTGCTGCAAATGGCATCGTTTTGTTCTTTTTCATGGCTGAGTAATATTCCATTGTGTATGTATCCCATTCTTAAAACAGTGAAACCACCTCCCCCCACCCCAAAGAGCGAACCTACTGAGAAAGAGCTCAGAGTCAGATGTGTTACATCTCTACTCACCCAAGTAATGATCGCTGTTCTCATGGAGGACAGTTGTCTGTGAAAGAGAATGAATAAGGGGAAAGATGACCATTGACATGCCTCTGTTTCCAAGGATTATTTCATAACAGCTTTGTACAGAGATTCTTGTGTCAATGGGAATTTTGAATTGAATGTCCTAGTGACGTGTTTTCATTTTGGATACCTGTCATCCTCTGGGGCTTTACCTGTTTCGATGACATTATCTATATTTTCATTTGGAATCCCCCTTTCAGTGTTCAGCTGCTGATACTTCTGGAGTTCTTCTTGACTGAAACTGTTTCCTCTGGCTGGATTTCATAGCAGACAGGGCAGAAGAGGTGTGCATTAGAATCTTTTATGGGTGGTAGAGTCACCTGGCCCCTACCTGTAGTGATGGCTAAGTCTCAACGATACCACTGCCCTCCACCGTCAGCTAAACACTGCTCTCCAGATATTTTTCTACAGATGTGCCCATCTGTGCACACAGGTCTTCACATGGGTCCATGGGGGTGGAGTCCACATACTTACTGTGTTACAACGTTCCAGTTCTTGCAAATACTGAGTGTGCTACAGATTATTCAGCTGTGAGCTTCAGCATCCCCCAGGAGATGCAGGTTTTCATGGTACATCAGAGAGGGTTGTGGCAAGTCTGAGACTCGACTCTCAGACTCCAATGCTTCCTGTCTACTTTGTCCACATCCTAGAATTCCATCCCTAGGGTTTTCATGAACCCTCATGAAATGTAGAAGAAAATGGCAACCCACTCCAGTATTCTTGCCTGCAGAATCCCAGGGACAGAGGTGCCTGGTGGGCTGCTGTCCACGAGGTTGCACAGAGTCGGACACGACTGATGCAACTTAGCAGCAGCAGCAGCAGCATGGAATGAATGGGTGGGGAATGATCTGGAATATTCAAAAGCACACTGACCCCACTGAGATGGTGGAGCACCTTATGTTCAATGCCCCATACCTGATATTTTCTGCCTGCTTTTTGTCTGTGAATGATTTTACTCAAAGTGTAAGTTTATCAGAGAGTTGCAAATGTCATATAGCAAAGGGAAACTGTCAAAGGAGATGAAATAATAATAATGTAGTCAGGAAGCATAGACAAGGACCTGTAGTTCCTCCCCAAGGGCAATAGATACTGTTCTAGGTCATATCCTATGCGTTGTCTTATAGACGCTGAAACCCCATCCCGGTGGACAAGCTAACTACAGGATGATCAGACTGTAGCATGACATAAGCTGCCACCATTCAGAGGAATGGTTTCAAGGAGATGGGATTACAGGGACCCTGGAACTGTTGATTCACTGTGTCTAAAACAGTCACGATGAGGCTGGTCAGACCGCCGATGACCGATTGCAAAATGACTGTTGGAGCTGACTTCTGTTTTTGCAAGAAGCCCGCTCCCTCTGTCTATGAAAGCGCTTGTCCCTCTGTTTGCCAGTTGTGGGCTGGGGCAGTCAGCCTTTGGAGAGAAGTCCACTCTCCCCGTCAGTGTCTGCATCTGAATGGGAGCTGACTTTTCTTTCTAAGAAGCTGGCCTCTTAGTTGCCTTTGGAAGGGTGGGCAGCAGGATCCCACGTTTGGTGACAACGTCACACGTGCTGCTGCGGAAAAAAACTCACACTTTGTCAACCTCAGAGATCAGACAGAGCCCCCACCCATCCCCGATGAAGATATAACATCAGAAGGGATAGAGGGATGTGGCAGTGACCCCAGGGGACTGGCCGGACGGCAGAATGACTGGCGTTCCAGACCACACTGCCTTTGCAGCCTCAGTGTGACCTGGTGGTATTTGCAGCGCATTGGGTTCAGGTTCAGGCAGTACTTTTATGATTGTGACAAAGGACAAAGCATTTGTGGCGGAGCTGAATGCAGTCATGGCCAGGCCTGTGAGTTTTCTAAACTCAGATTTAAACCTGGCTTCACTTTGCTGTCAGGACCCGGCACCTCCCTTTATCTGATACTTGGCAAGGAGCTCACGGAGCATCCTGAAATATTTCCTTGGATCTCTGGGAAAAGTGTATCTCATTTTTAAAAGAGCCATCTGATAGCATCCCCCAGTGGATACGTTTCCAACATTTTCCTAGCAGACGGACTTTCTATATCCCCGACTCACGTCACATGAAGTCTGAATTCTCTGTGTGAACACACATCGATTCCAATGCGCTTCATAGAAGGTGCTGTGCTTAGTCGCTCGGTCCTCTCCGACTCTTTGTGACCCCCGTGGACTGTAGCCCACCAGGCTCCTCTGTCCATGGGATTCTCCAGGCAAGAATACTGGAGCGGGTTGCTATTCCCTCCTCCAGGGGATCTTCCCAGCCCAAGGATCAGACCCAGCTCTCCCACACTGCAGGAGATTTCTTTCCCATGTGAGCCCCCAGGTAAGCCCTAATACAAGTTATGTGTGTACCTCTCTCCTTTCTGTAAAAATACTGATCAGATGAGCACATCTACTTTGTACTGGGTGAGCTCTGATACATACCGCACGCTTCCGTGACTTTTGTGATCTTCTGTCCATCATCATTTTCAAAATAAAATACCAAGATGTTGTCTGAGACGTGAATGATTTGCAAATAATTTTTACCCGCGACTGTGGCAGAGGAAAAAAAAAACACATCAAACCTCAATATGATTAACTTCTTTTCTTTTCATTTGAGCCTGACTTATTCTTCGCATGTTATCATCAGTCTTCCCTTGGAGGGTGAACGGCATCTCACTGAGATTTCTAGTGATGCGTTGTTAGAACTAGTTAAGACAGCTAGCATACTAGGAAAGGTTTCTCCACTGCCCCCCTTCTCCTGAAGATGAAGAGTTCCGGTCTTCTCGGCTGAGCAGGCTGTGAATGATCAAAACGTGTCTATTGCAACGCTAGTAGGCGTTGAACCTCAGCCATCTCACAGCAGCTCACAAGAGCTGACTCCTCAATTTTCAAGAAGTTTGTAACCCCGTTTGCAACTGCAATCATGGTTAGAAAGGAATTCAAAACTTTAAATGAATGATATTAAAATAAATGTCAGTATATCATCCGGAGTTATTTTCTAGTACAAGAGGTAATAAAAGAGGTACAAATTAGTCTATTGCAAAATGTTGGACATAAATAATATGAAATGGTTACAGATTAGATCCCGTGGCTCTGTGTCCACAACTGAAATGAAAATAAATGCATAAGACCAAGATCAGAGTGCTCTGTTGCACATTTTTTCCCATGAAAATGAAACATACAGACACTGGATCACAGGACTGATATTAATATTTGAGTTTATTTCCTGTTATTTTAGTTACAGATAGACATCTGTGTTAATTCCCCTTCCAGATTCTGTATTAATATTCATATCTGAGAATTATTTCTCCTTATTTTAAACTATAGAGATAGAAGTCTATGCTAAAGTCCCTTTCAAATTCTGTAAAAAAATGAGGTTGAAATTTTGGCTGTTCCTTTAACTGTTTCCGTTTTGGGACTTTAAACATGTGCTATTTATTAAACTTGTTAATGAAAACTTTTAACATTTAAAGAATTTCTTTAGTCAAAACAAATTTAATCCTGTAGGTCAAGTAAAAGGAAAAATTGTGTAAGAGTCGTTATCATCCCAAGTAGGTAATTGGACTTCTCCATGCCCGAGGAACACGAGGGGTCAGTGTTCTGGGGCTTTTTTTCAGAGACCATCAGTGGCCACTTTCCAACCTTGGACCTCATCCTGGTGTTGTGGGACAGAATTGATTTGGTGAAAAATTAAACGGCTTTTCCAAGGTTGCGGTGGTAACAAGTACAGGAAACAGTCCCCCCATCGAGACACCTAGCTGTTTTGAATGAAAGCAGACTATCCATCTGAACGTGTGCCACGGTTTGGGGAAGACCAGCCCTCTGAGGAGCTGGAATACTCACACTGTATGAAGTAAACACCTCCTTCTTGTCTCCGGAGCACTTCTGAGAAAAACTGGCATTGCTCGTCAAATCTGAGAAACACAACAGACAAGACAATTGCTTCCCACCATTCACTCCCCAGGGCTTGAGGACACCCTTCTGGGGACAGAGTCCCCACAGCCCACTGCACAGCCAGGCCCCACAGCCCCCGAGGCGCACTGGAGCCTGGACCCCGCGGCACAGGTCAGCGGACTGCTTGCTTTCAGTGGAGGAGGACTGTGCTTACTTGACATAAAATAAAATGTGGAGGTATTCACAGTCATCGATACATTCAACCCAGCGATTATAACACCTCAGCGGGCCGCCTTCCACAATCTTCTCCTTGTTATCCGCAGCCGCATAAATGGTGCGCCACTGCCCTGCAACCTGGGAAGGAAGGTGCTCGTCAGCATCCGTCCACCTCTTTGCTGGTTACTCACCAATAGACGGCACTGCTGTGCTTCGGCACTTACACGGAAGAGAAGCCAACTGAATCTTATTAAAGCAAGGAGGACTCCCCCCCAGCTCCGACCTTGCTGAATAACACGATCTGAAATCATCTTTCCTATTGGAGCACAAAGCGTAGAGTTCAGAAATTTTTGCAGACAATTCAGGGTTTTTTGAAACAGCTAAAAGCATGCCAGTAAAGACTGTGCCAGATCATACCTTTCTCAATGTTAGCTTGTTAGGCTTTTTGTTTGTTTTGCCTACAGATGAATCAGATAAATGAAAAATAACCAAGAACAGAGAAACAGAGGGCAATATTACGTTCATGTAGATACGTCGGCCACGGAAGGTATACAATCTGGTCATACATAGACACAAAAACATCTCTGTCAGCTGCACACACAGCCTCACACACACACGCGCACATGCGCCCGCACACACACACACACACACACACACACACACACACACACGATCACACAAGCAAGACCTCCTAGCAGATCAGCTCCTTCTGGGTACCTTTGAAGGGTCAATCTCAGCTGGAGTTTCCTGGGCGGCACAAACCAGGACTAGCACAAGGCTCAGCAACAGAACCTTCATTGTGGCACTCTCGTCGTCCTTCTTCTGCAGAATCTGAGGGTGCCCCAGTTACTGGAGAGAATCTGAATTGGTTCCACTTTTTATAGGATGCGTCCCTTGGCGGGATGCACATTGATCAAACAGTGCTTTATCACACTGTCACGGTGACCTAAGCATAATCTGACATCCTGGTTGGCAGCTGAGCCTTTTGGCATTCTGTGCTTCTTATACAACTCCTGTGTCATTTCTTTCACATTGAAGAGGTCTGCTTAAGCTTATCTTCTCAAACAAATGAGGGCACCTTTGGTTTAAGAAGGTAAATATGTGGTATCCCAGGAATCAGTTCTCAGAGAATTCCTCAGAGGGGTCAATATGTATCTTTTTAATATTGAAACTGCAGTATATTTGATGTACAATATTTTTTGGCTACAGGTGAGCACATGGGTATACAAAATTTTATTTCTACCTTTAGAGTTATAAAATATTGGCTTTTTTATTCCCTATGTGTGCCAATCTTTATTTTTCAAATAATCTTTGCATGTTATTATGTATTTTGTACTTTGCGCCTCTTCTTCCACTCCTTGTGTGTGTGTTACTGACTTCTTTCCCTCAGCATATTCGTCTGAATAGACATCTATATATTTTTGTAGACTCCTTCCCCATTGCCGCTGCATAGTACCATCAGGATAGGTCCCCCTTTTATCCATTCCGTTGTTGATGGATACACGTTCATAGACACCATCTTGCAAGGAAGTGAGCCAACTTATCTCCTGTGTAGAGAGTTAGGGGCTGAACTGCTAAATCTCCGTGCCTCTGATTTTCGATCCCTGTGAAATTTGAATGAGAATTCAAATGAGATGAGACTTTCCGTTGCTCCATCCTTGCCAGGACTCAGTATGGTCAGCTGTTTTTATCTCGGAGAATGTAATGAGTGTGTTAGTGTAGACAGTTTCAGGAGTATTTTCCTTTCTGAATAAAGTGGAGTGATTGCCATTTATCTCTTTTCTTTGTCAGGCATCTCTGCAACTCGGTTGTTCCTTACGGTGTGAATTAGTTGTTTTTCACGAAGTTTGTAGGTTTTTACCTTTTCTGGATATGAGCCTCTTTTCAGACGGAGATGTGCGAGTATTTCCCCCCTGTTGTGTTTCCTTGAGGTTGTCCCTCAAAGATGTAAATATTTTGATTGAGGCTTAGTTACGAACTTTCCCCGGTGTGGGATCCTGCTTGGTGTATATTTTAATCAGTAACCGCCTAATATTTGGTCTCTGTGTCCACCTCTGTTTTTACCTCTAGAGTCTTTCTTGCTTTGGGTCTTAAATACACGTCTGTGAGTCTCTCTGTGTTAGTTGTAAAACGTGGAGCAATGAAAGAGTTGAAGTTCCTTTTTTTTTTTTTTGGTCACACGAATTCCCGATTTCTCCAACAGTTTTCCTTATAAGATTATTCTCCTCTTCTGAATTTCCTTTGTAACTGTATCCAAAATCTATTTGTCTCTATATTCCTGTCCCTTCCCCACGAGCAGATTTGGTTGTGTTCTGGTTTGTTTCTACATTCTTGGTTCTCTTTTTGGGGGGCAGTGTTAAAAAAGACAGAACATGAAGATCTCATGAGTGGCCTTCAGCAAGTTTGTGGCAAAAGCAAAGCATTCACGGTTCACATCTTGTGAAAACAGAATTTTCATCCGTTTACGGATCATTCGAGTGGTACGTGTTCCCGTTGATTTTCACAAAGCGTGTGTGAAAGAGTAAGACATTCATTTTGCTACATTTTGGAGCCAAAGGAAATAATCCTTGAATAAATGGTGGCTGCAGAGTTCTCAGCATAAGCAAATACTGAGTTTCAAACACAAGCGTTTAATTGACAAGCTGTACTGCTGGCTTGTTTGTTTGGTATATTTTTTCCTGTTTATTTTTTAATTAGCTAAGGAGCTCCTGTGATTTAAAGAAATATGGCTGTCACAAATAGGATTGCACATGTCAGTGGCTTAAAGCAGAGCTTTAAAGTGTTTTTATCACACACACACACACATACACATACGCACACACACACACACAGGGTAAAATGAGTAACAGGTGTTAGGCAACTTGTGTCTTACGTAAATCACCAGTGATGGTTTTTCTGTGACTCTCCCTTCCTGTTCCTGATCTTGCAAACTTCTAAGAGTTGGTATATCCACACTGATTAAAGTTCGTACACTTGCGATAGAGGATCCCTCTTCCCCAGGATTTGATACATTGTCAGCTGGATAGAGATCCTTGAAAATAATTTTTCAGATACAATTTTTTTTTTAAATGGTTCCTATTTGCTGCCTGGTTAATGTTCTCGTTATTCAAACGTCAACTGTTTCCCTGAGAATGTTTAAAAAAGTATTTTAGTGGGGTATCTCAGTGGTCAAACTTCTTGCAACCTCTGCCAAGGGTCTGTTTCTGTTTTAAATGGTTCCTATTTGCTGCCTGGTTAATGTTCTCGTTATTCAAACGTCAACTGTTTCCCTGAGAATGTTTAAAAAAGTATTTTAGTGGGGTATCTCAGTGGTCAAACTTCTTGCAACCTCTGCCAAGGGTCTGTTTCTGTTTTTAAAGTTTGCAACACACACTGGGTCTTACTGGGTGCGTGCTGCCTTCTGCTAGTGACGGACTGAGGGCTTGTCGTGACGGCTCTCTTGCTCGGGCTCTGGAGCATAACCGGAGTTTGTGTAGCGTGTGGCCTTTGCTATCACACGCACGTGGGATCTTCCAGGATGTGGATTCAGTGTGCGTCCCCTGCGTTGGCAGGCGGATTCTGAACCACTGGGCCCCTGGGGAAGTCCCTCTGCGCTGTGTGTTCTTGCTTCATTTTAATTCTTGTTTAAGGTCGCTTCCTTGGGTCAGACCTAAGTGAGCGTAGCTTCATTCTTCCCGGGGCCTATCAGTAGCTGCCCTCTGCACTGCCCCGGGAGCAATACTAGACACCTTCCAACCTGGGTCGGGGGGTTCTCATCTTTCAGTGTCATATCTGTTGGCCACTTTGCACAGTTCATGGGGTTCCCGCAGCGAGAATACTGGAGTGGTTGGCCACCGCCCCCCTCCAGGGGATCACCTTCTGTCTGAACTCTTCACTATGACCCGTTCTGTCTTGGGTGGCCCAACACGAAATGGCACATAGCTTCACTGAGTCATGCCAGCCTCTTCAGCACACGAGGCAGTGACCCACGACGGGAGTATAGCTTATTGATCAGCCGGACTCCAGCATCTTGATCTCGGGCATCAGTGTGTGCTTGTAACATGCATTCACAGTGCCTGCAGCTTACAGTGAGCCCTGCCAGGGTCCAGGCCCAGTGCCCTAGTCTGTCTTGCCTCTCATGTCACAGCTGTCCAGGTGCACCCAGCCTTCCAGCTCCTCATGAATCAACCAGGGGTCTCAAGACTGGTCTAGGACGGCCTCATCGTTTTCACCTCCTGTACACATTTTTCCTGGTGCCTTGTCTGCTCAAGTGGCATGATCTACGAGACACCCATGATGCTTCTTTTGCCCATCGGTTGGCACCAATCAACGACTATTACTTTGAGAAATATCTGATGAGCAACTTCTATGCAGAGCTTGAGGTCACTCTGCACCTGCCCTGTGTCAGCATCAAAGCCTCTGCTTCTGGGGTTTGAGATGGAGAGTAGCCCCCCTCTCTAGTCGGACATCACAAAGCTGGTGCTTTGTAAACACCATCACTGCCCTTTCTTTAGTAAACGCTGTTCGCTTTTGGGGTGTGTGTGTGTGTGTGTGTGTGTGTGTGCGCTCAGTTCATAAATCGTGCCTGACTCTAGCGACTCCGTGGACTGTAGCCCGCCAGACTCCTCTGTTCACAGATTGTCCAACAAGAATACCGGAGTGGGTTTCCATTACCTTCTTCAGGGCATCTTCTTGACCCAGGGATCAAACCTGCCTCTCTTGCATCTCCTGAATCAGTAGGTGTATATTTTACCACTGCACCCCCTGGAAGCCATGTAAAACTTCATTCTGAAACATCCTTACCACCTCCTGCAACCCCACAGCAGATGAACACTGCTTGACACCATCGTTGAGTTGTTTTCAGGTTCCACTTAGGACAGCTCAGAATAAGGTACCTGAAAACCAATCCCATTTCTCATGTGGCAACTGCTTGGAGCCTCATTTTGCCATATAAATCTACCTTCTGTGGTTTTCTCTCTCATCTCACAGAAACACTTGCAGGATTCACACCATGTGTCCTAAACAGAGCTCTTTCCATCTTCGTTGTACACTCGATTTTCTGCATGGTTGAATGTACATGTTTTGAGTATTTGCAAATACAGAACCTTTGTTCACTACACATATGTGCTTTAATCAATTTATTGATCAGTTTAGGAATCCATTAACATCAGCAAGAGCAGAGGACATTCATAGTTGGACAGCCGTGGGTCCAGGGTCTCTCAGGTTTCCTGGGAGAGAGTAAATGATGATTTAGAGGAAAACGTCCACCGTCTTCATATGGATGACTGGGGCACATTAGTGCTTTGATGCTGGTCTATTCTTCTTCTTTTTTTTTTTTCTTTTAACGTGAAAAAAAGGAAAACATTGTTGAGCTGATTAGCAGTAATATGATATGGTCTGGAGCATGATAGAAACAGTTGCTGATGGAAGCAGTGGGGAAATTTTCCTAGCAGACCCATTTCACAGATGTTCCTCTGTGTGTGTGTGCCCCTGGGGGTTCCATGGAATTACCATGTGGTGAAATTCGCTGTGAGTGGTCTGGAATCAGGCCTGGTATCGAGAGACACTAAGTTACATTTTCACAGCTCTTTGAGATGTAGGAGATTACATACTGTGTGACCTGTGCCACTCACATCTTCTATCATATCATTTATCATCACGCATGTGTTCCGGCTGTGAGCTCATTCATTCACAGTGGGGTTTCCCAGCAATCATCATAACTCACAGCTCACGCCTTCACACCACCTCCATTGTCCTCAAAGCGTCTCACTGTGGATTCGACCCCAGTGTCAGTGTTTAGACATTCTCATCCAGAGACTAAGGAAGCCCAGCCTGTTGACACTTGGCAAGGTGAAGGGTTTTGTCATCCCATTCTTTTCTGAACTTAATTTTTATTGAAATGCCGTTGATGTTCAGTGTTGTGTGAGTTTCAGGTATAGAGCCAAGTGCCTCATTTATGTATTCGCTGTAGGTTTCTCATTATGCTGTTCCTACTCTCCCGTGACAGTGTGGGCTACAGCTTCCCAGACTCCTCTGTCCATTGGAATTTCCAAGCACGTATACCGGCGTGGGGTGCCATTTCCTATTCGAAGGATCTTCCTGGCCCAGGGACAAATTCACGTTTCCTGTGTCTCCTGCATTGGCAGGCAGATTCTGGAACTCTGAGTTACCTGGGAAGCCCTCACTTACATATCTGTGTAGGTACATGTATACCTTTTCCCATTCTTCTTAAAAGTTATTAGAAGACACTGACTCTAGGTCCCTGTTCTCTCCAGTTGGTCTTTGCTGTTTATTTGATACATTTTAGTGTCTATCTGCTCATCTGAAACTTGGAATTTACCGCTTGCCTGCTTCCCCTTTGATAACCATTAATATTATCTGTGTTTGAGTCTGCCTCTGTTTTTTATTGGTTCATTTGAATCCTATTTTAGGTTCCACGTGGAAGTGATGGCATGTGATATTTGCCTTTCTCTTTCTGAGTCACTTTACTTAGTAACATCATCTCTAACTCCATTCATGTGGCTGCAAATGGCATTTTCATTCTTTTTCTTGGCTGAGTAATATTCCGTTGTGTATGTATCCCATTCTTCAAGCAGTTTAAAACACCCCTCCCCTAAAGTGTTGAGCTACTGAGAAAAAATAAATATGTTGTAAGAATCATATTTGTACTCACCCTGCCGCTCTTCACTGTTCTTATGGAGGACAGTTGTCTGTGAAAGAGAATGAAAAAGAGGAAAAATGACCAGTGACATGCCTATATTTCAACGGATTATTTCAGAACAGCTCTTATTCAAGATATCTCTGCCAAGAGGTAATTTGAATGGAATGTTCTAGTGACGTGTTTTCGTTTTGGAAACCTGTCGTCCTCTGGGGCTTTACCTGTTTCGATGACGTTTTCTATATTTTCATTTGGAATCCCCCTTTCACTGTTCAGCTGCTGATACTTCTGAAGTTCTTCTTGGGTGAAACTGGTTCCTTTGGCTGGATTTCATAGCAGACAGGGCAGAAGAGGTGTGTGTTAGAGTCCGTTATGGGTGGTAGAGTCACCTGGCCGCTGCCTGTAGTGATGGGTAAGTCTCAGCAACACCGCTGCCCTCCAGCATCAGCTAAACCCTGCCCTCCTGGTAGGTATTTACAGAGGTGCCCAAGTGTGCACACAGGTCTTCAGATGGATCCGTGGGGGTAGAGTCCACACAGCTAACACACTATACCTTCCAGTTCAGAGATGTACTGAGTAAACTGCTAATCACTCAGCCGAGACATTAGGCATCCCCCTGTGAGACGCAGTCTTTCATGGGACATCACAGAAGGTCACGGCGGGTCTGAGACTCAGAATCCCTCCCGACGCCATCTCTTCCTCTCCACTTTGTCTACATTCTAGAGGCCCATCCCTGGGGTTTTCACGAACCCTTATGGAATGAATGGGCGTAGGAATGATGGGGAAGTTTCGAAACCACACTAATCCTAGAGAGATGGAACAGAACCCTGTGTTCCTTGCCCCACCCACCCTGTTTTGGGCCTGGCTTCTGTCTGTGAAATATTTAAATCAAACGATAAGTTGAATCAGAGAAATGAGAATGTGGAAAAGCAAAGGAAAACAGTCAAAGACACCAAGGAATGATAATTTAGTCATGAAGCAAAGACGAGGGCCTGCAGTTCCTCCCCAAGGACAAGAGATGCTGTTCTGGGTCATATCCTGCAAGCTGTTTGTTACCACATGGACCGTAGCCCGCCAGGCTCCTCTGCCCATGGGGATTTTCCAGGCAAGAATACTGGAGTGGGTTGTTATGCCCTCCTCTGTGGGATCTTCCCTACCCAGGGATCAAAGCCAGGTCTCCCCCACTGGATGTGGGTTCTTCCCCATCTGAGCCATCAGTGAAGCTGTATCATAAGGTGTGTGTACCTCTCTCCTTAGCGTAAAATACCGATCTCAGGAGCTCATCTACATAAGCTCCAGTACTTACCAAGACCTTCAGTCATTTTTGTGATCCTCTCCCCATCATAATTTTCAACATAAGTTACCAGCATGTTTTCTGACACGTGAATCACTTCCAAACTATTGGTGCCGTCGACTGTGCCAGGAAAAAAAAAAAAATTCAAACCTCAGTATGATGAACTTCTTTCCTTTCCAGTTGAACATATCTTAATCTTTTCACGCTCTCTATCGTCTGTTTTCCCTCTGATGGTAAACTCTGTCTCAAGGACATTTCTATTGTATTGTTAGAATCTTTAAGAGAGCTAGGGAAGTAGGAAAGCTCTCTCCACAGCCCCCTCTCCTGAAGATCATCAACACTTCCAGTCTTGTAAACGGGGCACTCTGTGGACGATAGCAAAGTTGCTTGTTTGCAGCTATAGTATATGTTGAACCTCAGCCACCTCATGCCCGCTCACAAGAGCTGACTGTTGCACTTCCAGGAATTTTGTGACCCAATTTGCTAGTACTATCACGGTTAGAAAGCAATTCTAAAAAAGTAGATGAATCTTGGTAAAATGAAAGGGACTACATAATCCAAAGTTATTTCCTAGCATAAGAGCTAACAAGAGGTACAAGTTACTCTACTGCCTAATGTTGGACATATATACTCTTTAACGATTGCAGCTTAGATCCTGTGGCAGTGAGTTGGAATTAAAATAGTTGCATCAGACCAAGATTAGAGTGCTCTCTTGTATATGTTTTCAATGAGAATGAAACCCGTGGACACTGGATCACTTAATGTAATGTTACAGTGTTGATATTAATATTTGAGGATCATTTCCTGTTATTTTCAAATGTAGAGATAGAAATATGTGAGTCCTGCTTTCCACTTAGGCATTGACATTATATTTGAGAAATATTTCTTGTATTTCAAACTGTGGAGATAGAAGTCTGTGCTAAACTCACTATCTTTTTTAAAATTTTTATTTATTTATTTATTTTACTTTACAATACTGTATTGGTTTTGCCATACATCAACGTGAATCCGCCACGGGTGTACGTAAGTTCCCACCCCTGAACCCCCCTAAATTCGTTGAAATTTTTGCTCTTGGTTTGAGGTGAAGTGAACATCGCTCAGTCCTGTCTGACGTCTGTGAACCTCGGCCTGACACCCATCAGACTCCTCTGTCCGTGGGATTCTCCAGGCAAGAATACTAGAGGGGGTAGTCATTTCCTTCTCCAGGGTACGTCCCAACCCAAGGATAAAACCCGGGTCGCCTGCATTACAGACCTCTTACTTTAGCTGTTCTCATTTGGGGGCTCGAAATTAATCATGTTCTACTTACTACACTTACTAATAAAGAAATTCAATACTTAAGAAATTTCCTCATTTTAAGCAAATTTGATCATGTAGATGAAATGAAAGATAGAAGCAATTTGGAAAACGTCTTCATAATCTTAAAATAGTGATATGTGTATAATCTTACGCCCTTTACTACTCCCAGGGAGCATGGATAGTCACCGTTCTGGGGCTTTCTCTCAGAGACCATCCATGGCCGCATTCGGGACAGAATTGATTCCTGAACAATTAAATGGCTTTTCCAAGACTGCATTGGTAATGAGTAGAGGAAGCAGTGAACCCATGCAGACATCCAGCTGTCTTTGATGGAACCGAGGCTATCCAACTGAACACGTTGCATGTTCACATGGGGAAGGCAGCCCATCGGAAAAGCTGCAATACTCACATTCTATGACGTACACATATCCTTCTTTTCTCTTTGCTACTTCTCTGAGCAACAGACATGTTCTATCGTCCCTGCAAAACCAAGAGACAAGACATTCCTTCTCACCATCCATTTCCCAGCGCTTGAGGACACCCTTGCACAGAGTTCGCACCCTCAACTTCACACCCACGACTCACACCTTTCACTGCCCATTGGAGCCCGGACCCCATCTCCAAAGTCAGCAGTCTCCTTGCTTTCCATTCAGGAGGACTGTGCTTACTTGAGATAAAATGTAATGAAGAGGTATTCACAGTCATTGATACATTCAATCTGACGATAGTAATTCCTCAATGGGCCCCCTTCCACAATCTTGTCCTTGTTATCTGCAGCTGCGTAAATGGTATGCCACTCTCCCGGAATCTAAGAAGGAAGGTCTCCATAAGCATCAGTCAATATCTCTTTTGGTTACTCACCAATACACAGCACCCCCCCCCCTTTGATTCTATATTTCACACAGAAGAGAAGTAAGTTCAACCTTGTTAAGCAGAGTTCTACCCTCTATGTTGTTGAATAACATGACATGAATTCATGATTCCTGTTTGAGCAGAAAGTGTAGAATTCAGGTTTTTGTTTTTTTTTAAATAAAACATGTCATGAGTGGTAGCATGTTAAATTGTTTCTTTTTTTTTTTAGTTACAGACTAATAAGATGAAGAAAAAATAAGACCAGATAGACAAATGGTTATATTTTTGTCAGATAGTTCCATGGACCCTGGTATGTATACAATCTGATCCTACATATAAATGAGCTTATCTCTTACATGTACACAAAAACAAGCATGCACACACACACACACACACACACACACACACACCATACATCAACGTGAATCCGCCACGGGTGTACGTAAGTTCCCACCCCTGAACCCCCCTAAATTCGTTGAAATTTTTGCTCTTGGTTTGAGGTGAAGTGAACATCGCTCAGTCCTGTCTGACGTCTGTGAACCTCGGCCTGACACCCATCAGACTCCTCTGTCCGTGGGATTCTCCAGGCAAGAATACTAGAGGGGGTAGTCATTTCCTTCTCCAGGGTACGTCCCAACCCAAGGATAAAACCCGGGTCGCCTGCATTACAGACCTCTTACTTTAGCTGTTCTCATTTGGGGGCTCGAAATTAATCATGTTCTACTTACTACACTTACTAATAAAGAAATTCAATACTTAAGAAATTTCCTCATTTTAAGCAAATTTGATCATGTAGATGAAATGAAAGATAGAAGCAATTTGGAAAACGTCTTCATAATCTTAAAATAGTGATATGTGTATAATCTTACGCCCTTTACTACTCCCAGGGAGCATGGATAGTCACCGTTCTGGGGCTTTCTCTCAGAGACCATCCATGGCCGCATTCGGGACAGAATTGATTCCTGAACAATTAAATGGCTTTTCCAAGACTGCATTGGTAATGAGTAGAGGAAGCAGTGAACCCATGCAGACATCCAGCTGTCTTTGATGGAACCGAGGCTATCCAACTGAACACGTTGCATGTTCACATGGGGAAGGCAGCCCATCGGAAAAGCTGCAATACTCACATTCTATGACGTACACATATCCTTCTTTTCTCTTTGCTACTTCTCTGAGCAACAGACATGTTCTATCGTCCCTGCAAAACCAAGAGACAAGACATTCCTTCTCACCATCCATTTCCCAGCGCTTGAGGACACCCTTGCACAGAGTTCGCACCCTCAACTTCACACCCACGACTCACACCTTTCACTGCCCATTGGAGCCCGGACCCCATCTCCAAAGTCAGCAGTCTCCTTGCTTTCCATTCAGGAGGACTGTGCTTACTTGAGATAAAATGTAATGAGAGGTATTCACAGTCATTGATACATTCAATCTGACGATAGTAATTCCTCAATGGGCCCCCTTCCACAATCTTGTCCTTGTTATCTGCAGCTGCGTAAATGGTATGCCACTCTCCCGGAATCTAAGAAGGAAGGTCTCCATAAGCATCAGTCAATATCTCTTTTGGTTACTCACCAATACACAGCACCCCCCCCCCTTTGATTCTATATTTCACACAGAAGAGAAGTAAGTTCAACCTTGTTAAGCAGAGTTCTACCCTCTATGTTGTTGAATAACATGACATGAATTCATGATTCCTGTTTGAGCAGAAAGTGTAGAATTCAGGTTTTTGTTTTTTTTTAAATAAAACATGTCATGAGTGGTAGCATGTTAAATTGTTTCTTTTTTTTTTTAGTTACAGACTAATAAGATGAAGAAAAAATAAGACCAGATAGACAAATGGTTATATTTTTGTCAGATAGTTCCATGGACCCTGGTATGTATACAATCTGATCCTACATATAAATGAGCTTATCTCTTACATGTACACAAAAACAAGCATGCACACACACACACACACACACACACACACACACACACAAGCAAGACCTAGGAGATCACCTCATTTTGCGTACCTTTGAGGGGTCTATCTCAGCTGGAGTTTCCTGGGCCCCACAAGCCAGACCACAGAGGAGAGTCAGGAACAGAGCCTTCATCTTGGGACGCTCGCGGCCCTTCTAGAGAAGCGGAGGGCGTCCCAGCTGCTGGAGAGGTTGTGAACTGGTCGCACTTTTTATAGGATCTGTCTCTTGGCAGAATGCATCCTGATCAAACAGTGGTCAGTCACAGCATGTGGTTACAGAGATGTCATCTTCCCATATCCTGGATGGCAGCTGAGCTGTTTCCGTGGTTTTCTGGGGTTCTGATAAAGCTCTTTACTTTTCGACACTGTGGTGGATCTGGACACTAAATCTTTAGTGTAAATAAGAGACCACAGAACCCTTGAGGTATTTCCAGGACAGTGATATTTACATTCTTGTCCATCCTCCAAGAGTGCAAGCCACCCGCACATCCCCAACCTCTGCGTGATTTCTTTCACATTGAAGAAGTCTGTTTACACTTCTTTTCTAAAAGTACAGATGCGACTGTCCGGTTTAAGAAGAGAAATACGAGTTGTCTCCACCAGGAATCAGTTCTCAGGGCCTTCCTCAGAGGGGGTCTGCATTTTTTTTATATTGAAATGGAAATAGAGTTGATGTACAATATTTTTTGTCACAGGTATACCGTATAGGTATTCATAATTTTATTGCTCCTTTTGAAGTGACAAGGATGTAGTCTTTTCTATTGCCTCTGTAGTACAGTATATATTTATACATTATTTATTTTTAACATAATAGTTTGGACCTCTTATTCTACTCCTGTCTGAACCTACCTCTTTCCTTCAACCCACCGGTCACGACTACTCTTTTTTGTTGTTGTTTTTTTTTTGTTAGATTCTGGAGTCTGTTTTATTTTTTATTTTGCATATATAAGTGAAATGCAATGCTTTGGTTCTCCATTCTTTTATTTTTTCTTCATTTTATTTTTTGTACGTTTATAAAAACATGTTATCATCCATAGAGTCATCAACTGTTGTGGCCATTTGCCATGAAATCACACAGGATTTCTCTTTCTCCATCTGACTTCTTTCATTTAGCATAATCCCCTAATGTCCACCCACACTGTTATGCTTGCCAAGTGTTCCACTGATCCGTGTGTGGATACACACAGATACGTCTGTGTGTATACATATATAGATGTTCAAGCTGAATTTTGAAAAGGCAGAGGAACACGAAATCAAATTGCCAGCATGCACTGCATCATCCAAAAAGCAAGAGAGATCCAGAAAACCATCTGTGTGTGTGTGTTAGTTGCTCAGTCCTGTCTGACTCTTTGCAACCCCACAGCCCGTAACCCGCCAGCCTTCTCTGTCCATGGATTTCTCCGGACAAGAATACTGGAGTGGATTGCCACTCCCTTTTCCAGAGGAACTTCCCAACTCAGGGATTGATCTCTGGTCTCCTGCATCGCAGGAAGGTTCTTTACTGTTTGAGCTACAGATAAGTCCATCTACTTCTGCATTATTGACTAAGCCAAAGACTTTGACTATGTGGATCATAACAAAATGTGGAAAATTCTGAGAGAGATGGGAATACCAGACCACCTGACCTGCCTCTGGAGAAATCTGTATGCAGGTCAAGAAGCAACAGTTACGGCAGAACATAGAACAATGGACTGGTTGCAAGTTGGGAAAGGAGGACGTCAAGGCTGTATACTGTCACCCTGCTGATTTAACTTCTATGCAGAGGACATCATGAGAAACGCTGGGCTGGAAGAAGCACAAGCTGGAATCAAGATTGCCAGGAGAAATATCAATAACCTCAGCTATGCAGATGACACCACTGTTATGGCAGAAAGTGAAGAGGAGCTAAAGAGCCTGTTGATGAAGGCTAAAGGGGAGAGTGAAAAGCTGTCTTAAAACTCAACCTTAAAAAACTAAGATCACAGCATCTGGTCCCATCACGTCACGGCAAATAGAGGGGAAACAATGGAAACAGTGAGAGACTTGACTTTCTTGGGCTCCAAAATCACTGCAGATGGTGACTGCAGCCATGAAATTAAAAGACGCTTACTCTTTGGAAGAAAAAGCTATGACCAACCTAGATAGCATGTTGAAAAGCAGAGACATTACTTTGCCAACAAAGGTCCATCTACTAAGAGCTATGGTTTTTCCAGTGGTCATGTATGGATATGAGAGTTGGACCATAGAGATGGCTGAGTGCTGAAGAGTTGATGCTTTTGAACTGTGGTATTGAAGAAGACTCTTGAGAGTTTCTTGGCCTGCAAAGAGATCCAGCCAGTCAAACCTAAGGGAAATTAGTCCTAAATATACATTGGAAGAACTGATGTTGAGGGCGAACCTCTAATAATTTGGCCACCTGATGCAAAGAACTGATTCACTGGAAAAGACCCTGATGCCGGGAAAGATTGAAGGTGGGTGAGAAGGGGATGACAGAGGATGGCATCACCAACTCAATGGACATGAGTTTGAGCAAACTCAGGAAGAAGATGAATGACTGGGAAACCTGGCTAGTTGCAGTCCATGGTGCTGCAAACAGTTGGATGTGACTGAGCGACTGAACTGAACTAATGTATATAAATATAAATATATATGTATGTATAAACTTTCTATGCTTCTTTCAGCTTCCCAGGTGGGGCTACTGCTAAAGAACCCACCTGCCAATGCAAGAGATGAGTGCACATTCCATCCTTGAGTTGGGAAGATCCCCTGGAGAAGGAAATAGCAGCCAACTTCAGTGTTCTTGCCTGGAGAATCTCAGACACAGGAACCTAGCGGGCTATAGTCCCTGGGGTCACAGGTATTGGACATGACTTAGTGACTAAACCATCATCACCATGCTTTCTTTATATATTTTATTTAAATTTCATGAAACATTTTCAACAGGAGCAAATTTTCATCTTCTGCCCCACTCAAGGGTGCCTCCCAAATTCGTCTCTCCAATTCAATTTTGCCTTTAGGTTATAAGCTACAGTCAGTGCCGCGTATGAGATTCCTGCCTTGCGTGCAGCCCCTGGCACTGAGATCCAGGTTCTTTCAACCATCCTCCTGCCTGTTGATGCACCAGGCAAACTAGAGTAAAGAACCTATGGGCAGCACTCTCTAAATGACACTCTCTTGGGCAGTTTGCTTCCAGGATGCCACCAGCTCTATGATGATCATCAGTTCACTTCAGTCGCTCAGTCATGTCTGACTCAGTCATGTGACTCCATGGACTGCAGCACGCCAGGCCTCCCTGTCCATCACCAACTCCCGGAGTTACTGAAACTCATATCCATTGAGTCGGTGATGCCTTCCAACCATCTCATCCTCTGTTGTCCCTTTCTTCTCCTGCCCTCAATCTTTCCTGACATCAGCGTCTTTTGAAATGAGTCAGCTCATCGCATCAGGTGGCCAAAGGATTGGAGTGTCAGCTTCAGCATCAGTTCTTCAAATGAACATTTAGGACTGATCTCCTTTAGGATGGACTGGTTGGATCTCCTTGCAGTCCAACGGATTCTCAAGAGCCTTCTCTAACACCACAGTTCAAAACCATCAGCTCTTCAGCACTCAGCTTTGTTTTCAGCCCAACTTTCACATCCATACATGACCACTGGAAAAACCATAGCATTGACTAGATGGACAGTTGTTGGCAAAGTAATGTCTCTGCTTTTTAATATGCTATATAAGTTCAGTTCAGTTCAGTTGCTCAGTTGTATCTGACTCTTTGCGACTCCATGAATCATAGCATAGCAGGCCTCCTTGTCCATCACCAGCTCCCAGAGTTTACTCACACTTATGTCCATTGAGTCAGTGATGCCATCCAGCCATCTCATCCTCTGTCGTCCCCTTCTCCTCCTGCCCCCAATCCCTCCCAGCATCAGGGTCTTTTCCAGTGAGTCAACTCTTCGCATGAGGTGGTCAAAGTATTGGAATTTCAGCTTCAGCATCAGTTCTTCCAATGAACTTTCTTCACAGTCCAACAATCACATTCATACATGACCACTGGAAAAACCATAGCCTTGACTAGATGGACCTTAGTCTGCAAAGTAATATCTCTGCTTTTGAATATGCTGTCTAGGTTGGTCATAACTTTTCTTCCAAGGGGTAAGTGTGTTTTAATTTCATGGCTGCAGTCACCATCTGCAGTGATTTTGGAGCCCCCCAAAAATAAAGTCTGACACTGTTTCCACTGTTTCCCCAACTATTTCCCATGAAGTGATGGGACCGGATGGCATGATCTTAGTTTTATGAATGTTGAGCATCATCCTGTAGGCTTTGAAGTGGCTCATCTGGAATTCCACCATCTCCACTAGTCTTGTTCATAGTGATGTTTCCTGAGGCCCACTTGACTTCACATTCCCAGTTGTCCGGCTCTAGGTGAGTGATCACACCATCGTGATTACCTGGGTCATGAAGATCTTTTTTGTATAGTTCTTATGTGGATTCTTGCCACGTCATCTTAAAATCTTCTGCTTGTGTTAGGTCCATATCGTTTCTGTCTTCATTGAGCCTCTGTTTGCATGAAATATTCCCTTGGTATCTCTAATTTTCTTGAAGAGATCTCTAGTCTTTCCCATTTTACTGTTTTCCTCTATTTCTTTGCACTGATCCCTAAGGAAGCCTTTCTTATCTCTTCTTGCTGTTCTTTGGAACTCTGCATTCAAATGGGTATCTTTCCTTTTTTCCTTTGCTTTTTGCTTCTCTTCTTTTCACAGCTTTTGTGAGGCTTCCTCAGACAGCCGTTTTGCTTTTTTTGCATTTATTTTTCTTGGGAATGGTTTTGCCTCTTGTCTCCTGTACAGTGTCAGAAACCTCCGTCCATAGTTCATCAGGCAGTTTGTCGGTCACATCTAGTGCCTTAAATCTATTGCTCACTTCCACTGTATAATCATAAAGGATTTGATTTAGGTCATACCTGAATGGTCTAGTGGTCTTCCCCACTTTCTTCAATTTAACTCTGAATTTGGTAATAAAGAGTTCATGATCTGAGCCACACTCAGCTCCTGGTCTTTTTTTTTGCTGACTGTATAGAGCTTCTCCATCTTTGGCTGCAAAGAAGATAATCAACCTGATTTTCATGTTGACCGTCTGGTGATGTCCATGTGTAGAGTCTTCTCTTGTGTTGTTGGAAGAGGGTGTTTGCTATGACCAGTGCGTTCTCTTGGCAGAACTCTGTTAGCCTTTGCCCTGCTTCATTCTGTACTTAAGACCAACTTTGCCTGTTATTCCAGGTGTTTCTTGACATCCCACTTTTGCATTCCAGACCCCTATAAAGAAAAGGACATCTTTTGGGGTGTTAATTCTAAAAGGTCTTTTAGGTCTTCATAGAACCGTTCAACTTCGGCCTCTTCAGCGTTACTGGTCAGTGCGTAGACTTGGATTGCCATGAATGTGAATGGTTTGCCTTGGAAATGAACAGAAACCATTTTGTTGTTTTTGAGCTGCACCCAAGTAGTTCATTTACAACTCTCTTGCTGACGATGATGGCTACTCCACGTCTTCTAAGACGCCAAGACAGTAGGTCAGGCGAGTTCACATTTAGAATCAAACCCTGTTCCTGCCAGAGACTCTCAGATTGCCCAAACAAACCTTGTGCTCACCAGGGCCCAGAGATCCCACAGAGACTGAGGCAGAACTGTGTTTGGGCATCTCCTGTGGAAGTACCTGTCAGCTGTGGTCCACTGCATGCACAGGGGCTGTGGGTGTGGCTATGGCATAAATTGTCTTGGAGGAGGTCGCCATCAACCCCCTGATAGAGAAGTCAGAACTTACAAAGACTAGGAAATAGACCCAGAGGACGCAACAGAACCTTGTGCACCAGGACCAAGGAAAGATGAACAGTGACCCACAGGAGAGTTGCCTGTGGGTGTCTGGGCGTCTCTGGGGAAGGCATGAGTCGGTATTGGCTCGCTGCAGGTTTGGGGACACAGACTGTGGCATGTGTCAGATCATGACACATGCCTGGGATCTTTTCAGAGAGTTCACCATTACCTTCATGACCTCCACCATAGTTTGAGTGAAGTGAAGTGAAGCCTCTCAGTCGTGTCTGACTCTTTGGGACCCCGTGGACTATAGCCCACCAGGCTCCTCAGTCTGTGGAATTTTCCAGGCAAGCATACTGGTGTGGGTTGCTGTTTCCTTCTCCAGGGGATCTTCCCAACTCAGGGATCGATCCTTGGTCTCCAGCATTGCAGGCAGATTCTTTACCATCTGAGCCACCAGGGAAGCTAGCATACTTTGGCCCAGCGGTTCGGCAGTGGTGGTCAGCCACACGGTCAGGGACTCTGGGTATGGGTGTGGCATTAGTCCTCTTGGAGGAAGTCGCCATTAACCTCACTATAGAGAAGACAAAACTTGCATAGGACTGGGAAATAGACTCAGAGGGCAAAACAGAACCTGGGCACCAGGACTCAAGAGAAATGAACACTGACCCCATAGGAGACATGCCTGTGGGTGTCCGGGAGTCTCTGGCGATGGTGTGGGTCAGTGTTGGCCTGCTGCAGGGTTGGGGGCATGGATTGTGGTAGCACATGCCTGGGATGTTTTGAAGGATGTCACTATTTTCTTCGTTACCGTAGTTTGCTGCTGCTGCTGCTGCTAAGTCGCTTCAGTCGTGTCTGACTCTGTTCGACCCCATAGACGACAGCCCACCAGGCTCCACCGTGCCTAAGATTCTCCAGGCAAGGACACTGGAGTGGGTTGCCATTTCCTTCTCCAATGCATGAAAGGGAAAAGTGAAAGGGAAGTCACGGAGTCGTGTCCAACTCTCAGCAACCCCCTGGACTGCAGCCCATCAGGCTCCTCGGTCCATGGGCTTTTCCAGGCAAGAGGACTGGAGTGGGGGGCCATGCCCCAGGTAAACAGCAAGGAGAGAACACAGCTCCACCCATCAACAGGAGCACAGAGCATGGCCGCACCCACCAGACCAAGAGCCAGTATCCCCGTCAGTCAGTCAATCCCATCAGGAAGCTTCCATAAGCCTCTTACCCTTCTCCATCAGAGGGCAGACAGGCTGAAAACTAGAGTCAGAGAAAACTAACCAGTCTCGCCGCATGGACCACAGCCTCGTCTAACTCAGTGTGACTGTGAGCCACGGGGTATATGGCCACCCAAGATGGATGGATCATGGTGAAGAGCTCTGACAAAATGTGGTCCACTGGAGAAGGGAATGGCAAGCCACTTCAGTATTCCTGCTTTGAGAACCCTATGAACAGTGTGAAAAGGCAGAAAAGATAGCACACTGAAAGAGGACCTCCCCAGATTGGCAGGTGCCCAACATGCTACTGGAGATCAGTGGAGAAACCACTCCAGCAAGAATGCAGAGATGCGGCCAAAGCAAAAACAACACCCAGTTGTGGATGCGACTGGTGATGGAAGTAAGGAGCGATATTGCCTAGGAATCTGGAATGTGAGGTCCATGAATCGAGGCAAAGTGGAAGTGGTCAGACAGGAGATGGCAAGAGTGAACGTCGACATTTGAGGAATCAACAAACTAAAATGCTCTGGAATCGGTGAGTTTAACTCAGATGACCGTTACGTCTACTACTGGGGCCAGAATCCATTCGTAGAAGAAATGATGATCGTGGTAATAATAGAAAAGCAAATACACGGATCCTGATTAAAGCAGTAAAATACAGAAACTGAAGTAGACCTGTGTTACTGGACTGGACTCTACAGCTGAACTGAAAGATGACTTTTTAAAACTCTTGGTTGGAGGTAACTGGCACACAACAAAAACTCACATATTTCAGATTGTATAGTTGATAAACTTTGGATGAATAGAGCTCTGAAACCTTTTCCCCGGTTAGTATCTGAGTATATCTGTCAGCTTCAAAAGTATCCTTGGGCTCCCTGATGATACCTACTTCCGCCCTTTTCAACCACCTTCCCCAGCGCAGACTTGGGAACCCACTACTCAGTTTTCGGGCACAATAGGCTAATTGGTATTCTTTAGAATTTCTCAAACATTGAATCTGTGTGTGTTTCTGGCTTATTTCCCTCAGCATCTTCGTTTGAGTAAAACCTGTAGTTTTGTAATCCCATGGGCCCTGTGTGGTGTCTTCAGGGTATATCCCAGTTTTATCCTTTGCAGTGTTGATGGATCCATGTTCATAGGCAGGTTTTCTCAGGAACTAAGTGGCTCATCTGCTGGGTCGTCACTTAGGGGTGGAACTGCTGGGCCTCAGTGACTTCTGAGTCTTGATTCCTGCCAATAGGAGACGATGGTCACCGTTGCTCCGTCATTGCCAGCCTTCTGTGTGCCCAGTTGTGTTCCGTTTAGATAGTATAATAAGTATGTGGTGGTATGTAGTTACACTTGTGATTTCCATTTCCTGAATGAATACAGAGGGCCAGCTGCCATTTGTCAATTTTCTTTGTGAAGTGTCTCTGCAAGTCATTTGTTTATTCCTGAGTTTACGAAGGTTTTATGTTTTATGTAGTTTGTAGGTTTTTAAGATGTTCTGGATATGAGTCCCTTTTCAGATAGAGATGTGCCAATTATCTTTCCCCCATCGCTGACTTCTCTTCTGTTTCCTTAGAGTTGTCCCCCAAAGATGCAAATATTTTGATTGAGGCTTGGTTATTAACATTGTGTTCCCAGTGTGGGATCCTGCTTGGTGTATATCCTAATCAGTAACCATGTAAAGTTTGGCCACAGAGTATCTACCTGTATTTTGCCTCTGGAGTCTTTGTTGCTTTAGGTCTGTGAGTCTCTCTGTGTTACTTGTAAAACATGTAGCAACGCATGGGCTGGCGTGATAATTATTATTATTATTTTTTGGTCATATGAATTTCCAATTTCTCCAACAGTTTTCCCTATATGATAATTATTTTACTGAATTTCCTTTGTTGCTGTATCCAAAGTCTATTTGTCTGTATATTCCTGTCCCTTTCCCAGGAGCAGATTTGGCTGTGTTTTAGTTTATATTTCCCCACTCTAGGTTCCTTCCTTTGGGCAAGGTAAAGACAGTCAGAAGATGAAGGTCATATGACTGCTGCTGCTGCTGCTAAGTCGCTTCAGTCGTGTCCAACTCTGTGGGACCCCATAGACGGCAGCCCACTAGGCTCCCCCATCCCTGGGATTCTCCAGGCAAGAACACTAGAGTGGGTTGCCATTTCCTTCTCCAATGCATAAAAGTGACAAGTGAAAGTGAAATCACTCAGTTGTGTCTGACTCTTAGCAACCCCATGGGCTGCAGCCCACCAGACTCCTCCGCCCATGGGCTTTTCCAGGCAAGAGCACTGGAGTGGGGGTCCATTGCCTAACTAGCCTTCAGCAAATCTGTGTCAAAATCAAAATGTTCACGGTTCACGAGCTGGTGACAATAGTATTTTCATCCATTTATGGATCTTAGAGTATTGTATGTATGTTTTGATTTTCACAAAGGGTGCCTGAAATAGCAAGACATTAGTTTCGCTACATTTTGGAGCCAAAAGAAATAATCCTTGAGTAAATGCGGGCTGCAGTCCGTGAGGTCACTGCTAGTCGGACAGGACTGAGCGACTTCACTTTCCCTTTCATGCATTGGAGAAGGAAATGGCAACCCACTCCAGTGTTCTTGCCTGGAGAATCCCAGGGATGGGGGAGCCTGGTGGGCTGCCATCTATGGGGTCCCACAGAGTTGGACACGACTGAAGCGACTTAGCAGCAGCAGCAGCAGCAGCAGCAGAGTTTTCAGCAGAAGTAGATATTTGCTTTCAAACATAAGGCTTTAATTGACTTAAGTTCTACTTTTTTTTGGTATGTGTTTCTCTGTTTATGTATTATCTGAAGAGCTCACGTGATTTAAAGAAAGATGGAATGAACAGCTCAGTGACTCTGATGAGCAGGCTTGCACATCCACCTATCCGTTGATGAGAACAGAGCTTTAACTGTTTTTATCTCTAGCACACATAGGCACACACACGCGTGGGCTTTTTACGTGAGGAGACCAATGAATTATTTAACTTGTGTCTTATGTAAATCACCAGTGGCACTTTTTCTCTGACCCTACCTTCCTGCTCGTTAGCTCCCTGGAAGGTCCTGAGAGTTCCTATAGCCAGTGGATTAAGTGATTAAACGTAATGCACTTGTGATAGAGGATCTCTCTTCCCCAGGATCTGCTATCTCGTCAATCGGATAAAGGTCCTCGAAAGTAATTTTTCAGATAAAATGTTTTAATGGTTCATGCTTCTTGCCTGATTCGTCCTGTTGTCTTCATCATTCAATCTGCAACTTTTACTGTTAGCATTTTAAGACTCTTCACGGTGTGTCTCAGCAGTGATACTTCTTATAACCTCTGCTCAGCTTTTTTTTTTTTTTTAATTTAAAAACACAGATGGGGCCTCAGGGCTGTGCTCTGCTTTTTCCTACTTGCAGATCGAACGCGTCTCATGGTGCCAGTTCTCTCTCTCAAGCTCTTTAGCACAAGCACACTGGATACAGTCCACGGGCTTGGTTGTTGTTCAGCCTGTGGGATCTTCCCCGATGAGGAATTCAGTCTGTGTCCCTTGCATTGGCAGGTGGATTCCGAACTACTGGACGTCTAGAGAAGTCCCTCTGCTCAGATGGTTTTGTTTGTATGTTTCTTCGAATTGGCTTTTGTTTTGGGCTGGCTGCCTCGGGTGAGACCCCAGTGAGCATAGCTTCATTCTTCTCGGGGCTGTGGCTGCCCTCCACTCTTCCCCAGTAGCAATAGTGGACACCTTCCAACCTGGAGGCCTCATCGTTCACTCTCATACCTCTTTGCCATTTGACACAGCGGGTGGGGTTCTCCCAGCAAGAACACTGGAGTGGTTTGCCATGCACTGCTCCAGGGGATCATGTCCTGTCAGAACTCTTCACTGTGACACGTTTATCGTTGGCGGCCCTGCATGAAATGGCCCTTCGCTTCACTGAGGCAGGCCAGCCCCTTCAGCGCACAAGCAGTAATTCAGGAAGGGGGTACAGCTTATTCACCAACCACTACTATTCCATTTTCTGTCAGTCAATGGACACAAATACCTGGACCTTGGAGAGCCGTGTCTGGTTGTAACATGCATTCAAGGTGTGTGCAGCTTACAGGGAGCCCTGGCAGGGAATGTGCCCGGTGCCCTGTTTGGGCTTTCTTCTCACTCCACAGCCTTTCAGCTGCACCCAGCCTTCCATATCCTCAGGAGCCTAGCAGAGGGCTCCAGAGTGGTATAGGACTGCCTCATCTTTCCTATCACCCTTACAGACTTTTCCGATCTCTGTCTACTCCAATGTCATGACCTGTGGGGGTACCCTTGATTATCCTTTTGCCCATCAATTGGCAGCAATCCATGCCTATTACTTTGAAAAGTGTCTGATGAGCGGCTTTTATGCGGAACTGTAGGTAACTCAGCACCGGCGGCAGCATCGAGGCCTCTGCCTCCGGGATTTGAGCTGGAGAGTGGCAGCTCCGAGTCAGACACTGCAGACCCCCTGCTTTGTAAACACCACCCGAGCTCTTTCTCAGTAAGCACTGTTCACGTCTGTTGTTTGTGTGTGTGTGTGCTCAGTTGATAGATCAGGTCTGACTCTTGGACCCTGTGGACTCTAGCCCACCAGGCTCCTCTGTGCATGGGACTCTCCAGGCGAGAATTCTGGAGGGGGCTACCACTTCCTCTTCCACTGCATCTTCTTGGCCCAGGGATCGAACGTGCATCTCAGGTGTCTCCTCTCTTTGTAGGTGTATTTTTTTTTTCGCACTGCACCTCCTGGATGCCCATGTAAGACTGTATTCTGCAACATCCTGACCACCCCTGCAACACCACAGCAGAGGAACGGTGCTTAACAGCAAACACCGTAGTTCAGCTCTTTTTTCCGGTGCCACTTGGAACAGCTCAGATTCTGTTTGTAGCTGTCTGACTAACCAGTTCCATCTCTCACATGACATCTGGTCAGAAACGTATATCACCATATAAAACTACCATCTGTGGTTTATTCTCTCTTCTCAAAAAGAGCCTTGTGTGATTCACACCATGCATCTTACCTCAACAGAGTTACCACCTCCTTCATTGATTTTCTGCTTAATTTAATTTACATCTTTTGTGCACTGGCAAATAGAGCTCCTTTGTTCTCTACATATATGGGCATTAATCAATTTATTGATCAGTTTAGGAATCCAGTAACATCAACAAGAGCAGAGGACATTCATAGATGGAAAGCCATGGGTTCAGAGCCTTGATTTCGTGGGAGAGAAGAAATGATGATTTCAAGGAAAAGGTCTGTTATCTTCATGTGGATGATGGGGACACATATAAAGAAAGCTGAGCACCGAAAAATTGATGCTTTTGAACTGTGGTGTTGGAGAAGACTCTTGAGAGTCCCTTGGACTGCAAAGAGATCCAACCAGTCCATCCTAAAGGAGATCAGTCCTGGGTGTTCATTGGAAGGACTGATGCTGAAGCTGAAACTCCAATATTTTGGCCACCTGATGCGAAGAGCTGACTCATTGGAAAAGACCCTGATGCTGGGAAAGATTGAGGGCAGGAGGAGAAGGGGATGACCGAGGAAGAGATGGTTGGATGGCATCACTGACTCAATGGGAATGGGTTTGGGTGGACTCTGGGAGTTGGTGATGGACAGGGCAGCCTGGCGTGCAGCGGTTCATGGGGTCACAGAGAGTCTACTGAACGACTCGACTGAACTGAACTGAAGTGCTTCGATGTTGCTCATGTTCTTTTTTTTTCTTTAAACATGAAAATAATGTGAACCAGTGTTGAGCCGATTAGGATTCATATGATATTGGGCAGAGCAGGAAAGAAACTATAAGGGCAGTTGCTGATGGAAACAGTGGAGAAAGTTTCTTACAGACCCGTTTCACAGCATTTCCTCTGTGTGTGTGTGCCCCTGTGGGCTCGCGTAGAATTTCCACCTGGTGAAACCAGCTGTGAGCAGTCCAGTGCCAGCTCTTGTGCTGAGAGTTACTACGGTACCTACGCGGAAGTCTGAGATGTAGGAAATAATATCCTGTGTGCCCTGTGCCACTTACATCTTCTGCAGTCCTCTTTATCGTCATGAAGGTATTTTGGCTGCAAGGCCCTTCATTCACAGCGGGATTCCCCAACGATCGTCATAACTCGCAGCTCGGGGCTTCACCGTCTCCTCTCTGGTCCTCAAAGCATCTCGCTGTGGAGGCTAGACCAATGTCAGTGTTTCGATATTTAAATCCAAGCCTAAGGAAGCCCGGGCCTTTGGCACATGGCAAGGTGAAGCGTCTTGTTATCCCGTAGTTTTCCGATGAATTTTTATCCTAAGTTAGTTGATGAGCAGTGCCTGTTCCTTGCAGGTATACAGCAAAGTGACAAAGTTGTTGCTTTGTAAACCCTAATTTGTTTCCAAATCTTCTCTGACAATATGGAGTATAGCTCCCCAGACTCCTCTGTCCAATGTATTTTCCAGAATAGAATGCTGGCATGGGTTACCATTTCCTGCTCCAAGGGATCTTCCCGACCCAGGGATAGAACCTGCCTCTAAAGGGTCTCCTGGGAAGACCTATATATGTAGGTAAATAGGTGTCCTCTGGTGGCTCAGACGGTAAAGCGTCTGTCTACGATGCAGGAGACCCGGGTTCGATCCCTGGGTCGGGAAGATCCGCTGGAGAAGGAAATGGCAATCCACTCTGGTACTCTTGCCTGGAAAATCCCATGGACAGAGGAGCCTGGTAGGCTACAGTCCATGGGGTCGCAAAGAGTTGGACACGACTGAGTGTGTAGGTAAATGTATACATTTTTAGATTCTTCTTCGTCGAGTTATTACAAGACATTGGGTATAGCTCTCTCCACTCTCCAGTAGATCTTTGTTGGTTATTTTGTGTATTTTAGTGTGCGTTTGCTGATCTCAACTCCTAATTTACCCCTTGCCTGCTTCCCCTCTGTTGACCGTTAATTTTTTCTCTGTTGAGAGTCTGTTTCTGTTTTATTAAAGGTTCATTTGCATTGTAGTTTAGATCCACATGGAAGTGATGAAATCATATTTCGCTTTCCTTTGTGACTTACTTTACTTAGTAAGATCATCTTTAGCTCCATGCATGTTGCTGCAAAAGGCATATTTTTTTCCATGGGTGGGTAGTACTCCACTGTGTATGTATCTCATTGTTAAAGCAGTGAACCCCTGCCCTCCGCCAAAGTGTTAACCTAGTGAAAAAAAAGCTCAGTGTTATACATGGTATATTTCTACTCACCCAACTGATGCTCTCTGTTCTCATGGAGGACAATTGTCTGAGAAAGAGAATGAACACGGGGAATATATTTCCAAGGGTTATTTCATAACAGCTCTTTATGAAGAGGTCTGTGCCAAGGGGCATTTTGAGTTGAATGTCCTAGGGATGTGTTTTCATTTCAGATACCTGTTGTCCTCTGGGGCTTTGCCGGTTTCAATGACATTTTCTATATTTTCATTTGGAATCCCCTTTTCATTGCTTAGTTCCTGATACTTTTGAAGTTCTTCTTGAGTGAAACTGTCTCCTTTTGCCGGATTTCATAGCAAACAGGGTGGAAGAGGTGTGCCTTAGCATCTTTCGTAGGTTATAGAGTGTCACCTGGCTCCTACGTGTAGTGATGGGTAAGCCTCACCAGCATCGCTGCCCTTCACCATCACCTAGACCATGCTCTCCAGATAGCGTTCCACAGAGGTGCCCAAGTGTGCACACTGCTCTTCAGATGGGTCCGTGGGGGTGGAGTCCACATGGTTAACATGTTCCACTGCTCACAGCTCCTGAGTGAGCTACAGATCATTCAGCTGTGAGCTTAAGCAAGCCCCAGGGAGATGCAATCTTTCATGGCGTGTCAAAGAAGGCCACAGAAAGTCTGAGACTCAAAACTCCTCCCAACTCTAACTCTTCCTGTCCACTTTGTCCACATCCTACAAGTCCATCCCTGGGATTTTCATGATCCCTCCTGAAATGAATGCAGCAGGGGAATGATTTGGATTTTTCAGAAGCCCATGGACCCCACTGAGACGGTGCAGGACCCTGGGTTCCTTGCTCCACTCCCCATGATTTTGGCCTGCCTTTTGTCTGTGAAAGATTCTAGTTAAAGAATAAGTTGAAGCAGAGCAGTGAGAGCGTGGGACATAAGGAGGACAGTCAAGGGAGAGCAAACAAGAATGAGTTCATGAAGCAAAGACAAGGACCTCTATTTCCTCCCCAGGGGCAAAAGATACTCTTGTGGGCCATCCTGTGAGCTGTCTTATAGACACTGAAAGGCCCACCCAGTGGACACGTTAACTTCAGGATGACCAGACTGTAGCCATGACATACGCTGCCGCGGTTCAGAGAATTGACGTCAAGGAGATGGGATTATAGTGACCCTGGAGCTGTTGATTCACTGTGCTTGAAACAGTCATGATGATGCTGGTCAGACCGCCAGTCAAGTTCAAAGTGACTGTCTGAGCTGAGTCTGTTGTTTCTGCACGAAGCCCGTGCCCTCTGTCTATAGAGCTCTAACTTCCTGCACATAAGCTGTGGGGTGGGGCATTCAGCCTCTGTACAGAATCCACCCTCCTTCCAGTTGTGGACATCTGAATGAAGGCAGAGTTTCCTTTCTAGGAAGCTCGCCTCTTATTTGGCTTTTGAAGGGTGGGCGGCAGGAACCCACTTTTGGTAACCGCATCACAGATGTCCTGAGGAAGAAAACTCACACTTTCTCATCCTCAAAGACCAGATACAACACCCACCCACCTCCAGTGAGGGTGTAAAATGAGAAAGGATAAAGGGACATGTCAGTGAATCCAGGGGATTGGCTGGATGGCGGAATGACTGACATTCCAGACCTCACTGCCTCCGCAGTCTTCAATGTGGTCCAGTGGTATTTGCAGAGGTTTGGGTTCAGGCTCAGGCAGTACTTTGAAGACTGTAACAAAGGAGGAGAAACTATTTGTGGTGGAGAGGAATGCAGTCATGGCGGGGACCTGTGAGTTTGCTAAACTCAGATTTAAACCTTGGTTCTTTATGGTGTCAGGACCCGGCAACTCCGTTGTGTGATACTTGGCAAGAAAGTCATGGAGCATCCTGGAGAATTTTATTTGCAGTCTGGGATAAGTGTATCTCATTTTTATTTTTTTTTTTATAGTTCTTGAGCTCTGCTTTTATTTTTTAAATTTATTTATTGATTGATTGAATGAGCTCTGCTTTTATTTTTTTAATTCATTTTAAAATTATTTTATTTATTTTTTTTTTACTTTACAATAGTGTATTGATTTGAGAACTTATGTATCTCATTTTTAAAAGAGCCATCTGATAGAATCCCCAGTGGATACATTTCCTCATTTTTCTAGCAGACAACCTTTCTGTATCCCTGACTCATGTCCCGTGAAGTCTGAATTCTCCAATGTGAACACACATCTGTTCCAGTGTGTTCCATATAAGGTTCTGTGCTTAATCTTTCAGTCGTGTCCAACTCTTTGCGACCCCATGGACTGTGGCCCACCAGGCTCCTCTGTCCAGGGGTATTTTCGAAGCAAGAATAGTCATGGGGGTTCCCATACCCTCCTCCAGGGAATCTTCCCAACCCAGGGATCAAACCCAGGTGTCCCGCACTGCAGGTGGGTTCTTTCCCATCTGAACCGCCAGTCAGGCCCTGATATAAGTTATGTGTGTACCTCTCTCTTTTCTGTAAAAGCACTGATTGTATGAACACATCTAGTTTATATTGGGTAAGCTGCAGTACCTACCAGCACCTTCAGTTATTTTTCTGATCTTATGTCCATCATTTTTTTCAAAATAAGTTACCAGCATGTTATCTGGTACATGAATCAGTTGCAAAACATTTGTATCTGCGTCTATAACAGAAGGAAAAAACATCAAACCTCAATAATTATAGGGAAGGCAATGGCACCCCACTCCAGTACCCTTGCCTGGAAAATCCCATGGAAGAAGGAGCCTGGTAGGCTGCAGTCCATGGGGTCGCTAAGAGTTGGACACGACCGAGTGATTCCACTTTCACTTTTCCCTTTCATACATTGGAGAAGGAAATGGCAACCCACTCCAGTGTTCTTGCCTGGAGAATCCTGGGGATGGCAGAGTGTAGTGGGCTGCCGTCTATGGGGTCGCACAGAGTCGGACATGACTGAGGTGACTTAGCAACAGCAGCAGCAGCAATATGGTTAACTTCTTTTCTTTTCAGCTGAGCACGTCTTATCCTTCACATGCAATCATCAGTCTTCCCTCAGATGGTAGACTCTATCTCACTAAGATTTCTAGTGACATGCTTTAGAACCACTTAAGACAGCTAGTGAACTACGAAAAGCTTTCTCCACACTCCCTTCTCCTGAAGAGAATTAAGACTTCCCGTCCTCTAGACTGAGCAGTCTATGAATGATAGTAAATGTTCTTATTGCAACTCTAGAAGGTTTGAACCTCAGCCATCTCATGCGAGCTCACGAGAACTGACTGTTAAATATTCAGGAACTTTGTGACCCGGTTTGCCAGTATAGTCATGTTTAGAAATGAATTTAAAAAATTTAAATGAATCATATTTGAATCAAAGTTAGTACATCATCCAGAGTTATTTCATAGTAGCAGAGCTAATCAAAGAAGTACAAATGAGTCGTTTGCAAAATGTCAGACACATAAACTCTGAAATGATTGCACATTACTTCCTGTGTCTGTGTTTCCACAGCTGAAAAATAAAATAAATGCATCAGACCAAGATTACAGTGCTCTATTGTATATTTTTTTTTGCATCATCATGAAACATGGACATTTGATCACTGCATAGAGTATTACAGTATTGATATTAATATTTGAGATTTATTTCCTGTTACTTTAATTACAGATAGAAATCTATGTTAATTCCCCTTTCAAGGGATACATTAATATTCATATTTGAGAATTATTCCTCCTTATTTTAAACTATAGAGGTAGAAGTTTATGCTAAAGTCCCTTTCAAATTATGCAAAATTTAGTTTGAAATTTTCACTTTTATTTTAGGTGTTGTCATTTTAGCGCTTTAAGTTAATTATGTTCTACTTACTAAACTTGCTAATGAAGAATTGTTAATATTTATCGAATTCCTTTACTTAAAGCAAAATTCATCATGTAGGTCAAGCAAAAGCAAAACTGGTGAAAAGTCATTATTATCCTGTGTAGGTTATCGTACTTCTCCATGCCCAAGAAACGTGAGGAGTCAATGTCCTGGGGCTTTTTCTCAAAGACCATCAATGGCCACGGCCGACCCTTGACCCTCATCCTGTTGTTGTGGGACAGAATTGATTGTTAAAAAATTTAACGATTTTTCCAGGGTTGCATTGGTAATGAGTAGAGGAAATAGTTCACCCATCCAGACCTCTAGTTGTCTCGGATGAAACGGAGACTATCCACCTGAACACGTTCCTTGGTTTGGGGAATCAATCTTATTAAGCAAAGAGGAGTTATACCCCTTACTTTGCTGAATAACACGACATGAAATCACCTTTCCTATTGGAGCAGAAAGCATTAAAGTCAGAGATTTTAGCAGAGAGTTCAGAGTTTTTTGAATTAATAAAACAATGACAGTAAATATTGTCACAGTTCATAACTTTCTGAATGATAGCACTTTTTTTGAAACATACAGACAAGATTAAAAAAGAAAAAAAAATTGAAAGAGCAGATAGACAGACTGTGGTGTGACGCTCACGTAGAGACATGGACCAAGATATGTATACAAGCTGTTCATACATAGAAACACATAAAAGATTATCTGTCACATGCACACACAACCTCATAGGCACACACACGCAAACACACACTCACACACTCAAACAAGCAAGACCTTCTACCCGATCAGCTCCTTCTGGGTACCTTTGAGGCGTCCATCTCAGCTGGAGTTTCCTGGACTGCACAAACCAGGACAAGGACAAGAC
Organism: Madoqua kirkii; assembly: GCA_006408675.1. Taxonomy (NCBI): domain Eukaryota; kingdom Metazoa; phylum Chordata; class Mammalia; order Artiodactyla; family Bovidae; genus Madoqua; species Madoqua kirkii. The sequence goes on from SJYC01088109.1 coordinate 49,371, forward strand.
TCAGCAACAGAAGATTCAACTTCTGACTCTCGTCGTCCTTCTACAGAATCTGAGGGTGCCCCAGTTACTGGAGAGAGTGTGCATCGCTTCCGCTTTTTACAGGACCCGTCTCTTGGCAGAGTACATAGTGATCTAACAGTGTTTAATCACAAGACGTAGGTTACATAGATGTGGTCTTCTGACATCCTGGTTGGCAGCTGAGCCTTCTGTGCTTCTTATTCAACTCCTGTGTTATTCCTCTCACATTGAAGAGGTCTGTTTAAGCTTATTTTCTAAAACTAAGAAGATAAATATGTGGTGTCTCTACCAGGAATCAGTTATCACGGCATTCCTAAGAAAAGTCTATATTGTTTTAATATTGAAATTGAAATATAGTTGCTATACAATATTTTTTGTTACAGGTGTACCATATAGGAGATATTCACAATTTTATTTCTATTTTTGAAGTTATAAAAATATTGGCTTTTTGAATTCCATGTTGTACAATTTTTATTTTTCAGATAATCTTTGTCCATTACTTATTTTATACATAGCATTTTGTACCTCAATTTGATTTCCTCATGTGTGTGTTTTCAAATTCTTTCTCTCAGCATATTTGTTTGAATAAACATCTGTATATTTTTATAGACTCTGTTCCCATTGTGCCTGCATAGTATCTCAGGATATGTCCCATTTTTATCCATTCCAGTGTGGATGGATGGATGTTCATAGACAGGTCTTTGTAAGGAACCGGGCCATCTTATTTCGCGGGTAGAGACTTGGGTGTGAAATTGCTGGATCTCAACGCCTTCTGATTTTTGATTCCTGCCAACAGGGGATGAGACTTTCCACTGCTCCATCCTTGCCAGGACTCAGTGGGGTCAGCTGTTTTCATTTTATTGTTATAATAATGTGTGATTGTATCCAGTTTCCATGGTACTTTCCATTTCCTGAAAGAATAAAGCGGTGGAGTTGCTGTTTGTCTGTTTTCTCCGTTAAGTGTCTCTGCAAGTCACTTGTTCATCAGTGAGTGAGTTACTTGTTTGTTTTCTATGAAGTTAGTATGGTTTTCAACACATTCTGCACACGAGTTTTTTTCGGATGGAGATAGGCCAACAGATTGCCCCCATCGTTGCTGGCTTCTCTTGTGTTTCCTTAAGCTTGTCCCTCAAAGATGTAAATACTTTGATTGAGGCTTGGTTATTCCCAGTCTGTTCCCAGTGTGGGATCCTGGTTGGTATATATTCTAATCAGCAACAACCTAATCTTTAGTCACGGATTATCCACCTCTCGGTTTCACCTCTAGAGTCTTTCTTGCTTTTGCTCTTAAATGTAGCTCTATGAGTTTCTGTGTAAATTATCAAACACGGAGCAATGAAAGGACTGAGCTCTTGAGATCTTTTTTGCATGTGCTGTTCCAATTTCTCCAATTGTTTTCCCTATAAAATTATCATCTTCTTTTGAATCTCCTTTGTATCTGTATCCAAAATCTGTTTGTCTCTATATTCCCGTCCCTTCCCCTAGAGCAGATTTCTTTGTGTTCTGGTTTGTGTTTGCCCATCCTTGCTTCATTTTGGGGGGCAGTCTTAAAGACAGTTAGAACGGTAAAGTGTCTGTCTATAATGCGGGAGACTCGGGTTCGATCCCTGGGTCAAGAAGATCCGCTGGAGAAGGAAGCGGCAATCCACTCCAGTACTATTCCTGAAAAATCCCATGGACAGAGGAGCCTGGTAGGTTACAGTCCATTGGGTTGCAAAGAATCAGACATGACTGAGCGACTTCACTTACTAAAGACACTTAGAACATGAAGATCACATGAGTGGCCTTCAACAAGTTTGTCTCAAAAGCAAAGCTTTCATGGTTCACAAGCTCGTGAAAATTGAATTTCTCGTCCATTTATGGATCTTGAAAAGTGAAAGTTATTCAGTCACATTCAACTCTTTGCAACCCCATGGACTATACAGTCCTTGCAATTCTCCAGGTCAGAATACTGGAGTGGGTAACCGTTCCCTTCTCCATGGGATCTTCCCAACCCAAGGATTGAACCCAGGACTCCTGCATTGCAGGCAGATTCTTTACCAGCTGAGGCACAAGGGAAGCTAGAATCGTGTGTATTTCATTTAACTGAAGGTGTCCCAAAGAGCAAGACATTAGTTTTGCTACATTTTGGAGCCAAAACACATAACTGTTGAATAATTGCTGGCTGCAGAGAAGGAAATGGAAACCCACTCCAGTGTTCTTGCCTGGAGAAATCCAAGGATGGAGGAGCCTGGTGGGGCACCATCTATGGGGTCGCACAGAGTCAGATACAACTGAAGCGACTTAGCAGCAGCAGTAGCAGAGTTCTCAACATAAGCAGATACTCGGTTTCAAACATAAGACTTTAAGTGACTTCAGTTACTGTTTTTTGCTATGTGTTTTTTTCTGTTTAGCTATCATTACCTAAGGAGGTCGTGTGATTTAAAGAAAGATGTAATGAGCAGCATGGAGACGATGAGTAATAATATTGCACAAATACCCGGTCGGTCGCTTAGATGAGAACTTTTACGTGTTTTTATCTCATACACACACAGACACACATCCACACACGGGGTAATGTGTGAGGAGGCAGATGTGTTAGTTTACTTGTGTCCTGTGTAAATCACTGCTGCTGCTAAGTCGCTTCAGTCGTGTCCAACTCTGTGCGACCCCATAGACGGCAGCCCAGCAGGCTCCCGCGTCCCTGGGATTCTCCAGGCAAGAACACTGGAGTGGGTTGCCATTTCCTTCTCCAGTGCATGAAAGGGAAAAGTGAAAGTGAAGTCACTCAGTCATGTCCAACTCTTTGCAACCCCATGGACTGCAGCCCACCAGATTTCTCCATCCCTGGGATTCTCCAGGCAAGAACAGTGGAATGGGTTGCCATTTCCTTCTCCAATGCATGAAAAGGAAAAGTGAAAGTGAAGTCACTCAGTCGTGTCCGATTTCTGTTTAGCTATCATTACCTAAGGAGGTCGTGTGATTTAAAGAAAGATGTAATGAGCAGCATGGAGACGATGAGTAATAATATTGCACAAATACCCGGTCAGTCGCTTAGATGAGAACTTTTACGTGTTTTTATCTCATACACACACAGACACACATCCACACACGGGGTAATGTGTGAGGAGGCAGATGTGTTAGTTTACTTGTGTCCTGTGTAAATCACTGCTGCTGCTAAGTCGCTTCAGTCGTGTCCAACTCTGTGCGACCCCATAGACGGCAGCCCAGCAGGCTCCCGCGTCCCTGGGATTCTCCAGGCAAGAACACTGGAGTGGGTTGCCATTTCCTTCTCCAGTGCATGAAAGGGAAAAGTGAAAGTGAAGTCACTCAGTCATGTCCAACTCTTTGCAACCCCATGGACTGCAGCCCACCAGATTTCTCCATCCCTGGGATTCTCCAGGCAAGAACAGTGGAATGGGTTGCCATTTCCTTCTCCAATGCATGAAAAGGAAAAGTGAAAGTGAAGTCACTCAGTCGTGTCCGACTCTTCACAACCCCATGGACTGCAGCCCACCAGGCTCCTCCGTCCATGGGATTTTCCAGGCAAGAGCACTGGAGTGGGGGGCCATTGCCGTCTCTGATGTAAATCACTAGTGACATTTATTTTTTGTCCCTTCCTTCCTGCTCCTTAACACTATGCAAAGTTCTAAGAGCTCCTATGTCGACACTGATTCAACTCAACACTCTCGTCATAGATCCCTCTTCCCCAGGATTGGATACATTTCTAACTGGATATAGATAGTTGACAATAATATTTTGTATAAATTTTTTTAATGGTTCATGTTTCCCGTCTGGTTTCTGATGTTGCTTTCGTGACTCAAACTGCAGTTGTTTCTGTGAGAATTTTTAATACTCTTTTGTGGTGTGTAAGAGTGGTTACACTTGTTATAACTTCTGCTCAGTTTTTTTTTTTCTTTCAGTTTTAAAACACACATTGGGTGTTGGTTGCTGTGCTCTGCTTTTTTCGACACACGGTTGGAGGGCTTCTCCTGGTGATGGTTCTCCAGTTGCCATAGCGCATGGGCTTAGTTGCTGTGCAGCACGTGGGATCTTTCTGGATCAGGGATTCCATCTGTGTCCTCTGCATTGGTGGTGAATTCTGAACCACTGGACCCGAAAGTCAGGGTTTTGTGTCTTTACTTTCCTTCTTGTTTTAGGCAGCATCCTTGGGTGAGACCTAAGTGAGCGTAGCTTCATTCTTTCCGGGGCTATTTGGAGATGTCCTCCACTCTTCCCCAGCAGCGATGTTGGACAGCCTCCCACCTGGCAGGCTCATCTCTCAGTGGCATATCTGTTTGCCTTTTTGTACAGCTCGTGGGGTTCCCACAGCAACGATACTGGAGTGGTTTGCCATGGGCTTCTCCAGTGGGCCACGTTCTTTCGGAACTCTTCACTATGATCTGTCTGTCTTGGGTGGCCCTACACGAAACGTCTCATGGCGTCACTGAGTTATGCCAGCCCCTTCCGCAGACAAGGCAGTGATCCAAGAGCGGGTATAGCTTAGTCGTCAACCACTATGGTTCCAGTTCCTGTCAACAACTCCAGTTAATGGAGACAAATATCTTGACCTGGGAGACCACAGTGTGGTTGTTACCAGCAATTAAAATGCATCCAGCTTACAAAGAGCCCTGGCAAGGTATGTGTCCAGTGTCTGATTTTGCCTTTCTTCTCACTCTTGCAGCATTTCAGGTGCACCCAGCCTCCCTTATTCTCAGAAGCCTATGACAGATGACTGAATTGTCTAGGACTGCCTCATCTTTCCCATCTCCTTTAAACATTTTTACTGGTCTCTTTTCTGGTCCTGCCAAAGAAGGCTCAAACTGGTTTGTTTTGTTTTGTTTTGTTTTGGAGGGGGTCCTCCAAAATCACTGCAGATGGTGACTGCAGCCATGAAATAAAAAGACGTCTACTCCTTGGAAGAAAGGTTATGACCAACCTAGACAGCACATTAAAAAACAGAGACATTACTTTGCCAGCAAAGATGCATCTAGGCAGGGCTACGGTTTTTCCAGGGCTACGGATATGAGAGTTGGAGTATAAAGAAAGCTGAGCACCCAAGAACTGATGCTTTTGAGCTGTGGTGTTGGAGAAGACTCTTGAGAGTCCCTTGGACTGCAAGGAGATCCAACCAGTCCATCCTAAAGGAGATCAGTCCTGAGTGTTCATTGGAAGGACTGATGCTGAAGCTGAAACTCCAATCCTTTGGCCACCTGAGGCAAAGAGCTGACTCATTTGAAAAGACCCTGATGCTGGGGAAGATTGAAGGCCCAAAGAGAGGGGGATGACAGAGGATGAGATGGTTGGATGGCTTCACCGCCTCAATGGACTTGAGTTTAGTGAACCCCAGGAGCTGGTGATGGACAGGGAGGCCTAGAGTGCTGTAGTCCACGGGGTCGCAGAGAGTTGGATAGGACTGAGTGACTGAACTGAACAGAACTGTCTGGTCCAGTTGCATGATCTATTGGTACCCATGATGCTCCTTTTTTCCCATCTGTTGGCATCAATCAATGACTATTACTTTGAAAAATGTCTGATGAGGAACTTTTACGCAGAGCTTTAGGTAGTTCTTCACCTGCATCAGCACAAAGGCCTCTGCTTCTGGGGTTTGAGCTGGAGAGTGGCTCCCCCTTGTCAGACACACAGACCCGGTGCATTGTAAACACCGTCACGGCTCTTTCCTTAGTAAACACTGTCCAGGTTTCTTGTCTGTGTGAGCTGATAAATGGCGTCTGACTCTTGCGACCCCGTGGACGGTAGCCCACCAGGCTCCTCCGTCTGTAGGATTTGCCGGGCAAGAATACTGGAGTGGATTTCCGTTTCCTCCTCTGGGGCATCTTCTCGACCTAGGGATCAAAGCTTTATCCTTGTGTCTCCTGCCTTAGTAGGTATATTCTTTCCCACTGTGCCCCCTGGAAGAATTCGTTGCTGCAAAATCCTTACCACCCCCTACAATCGCACAGCAGATGAACACTGCTTAACCCCATACTTGAGTTGTTTTCATGTGTTACTCAGGACAGCTCAGATTCTTTTTGAGTTGTCTGATTAAGCAGTTCCATCTCTCCCATGACATCTGATAGGAACCTTTTATCACCAAATACAGCTGCCATCTGTGGGCTTTTCTCTCTTCTCGGAAAGAACTTGCAGAACTCACACCCAGTGTCCTAAACAGAGGTATCGCCTCCTACATTGTACAAAGGAGGATTTTCTTCATAGCTGAATTTACATGTTGTATGTATTTGCCAGTGGAAGTTTGTTCACTACACATATATGCATTAATGAATTCATTGATGAGGTTAGGAATACCTCAGGAATAACATCGGGAAGAGCAGAGGACATTCCTAGTTGGAAAACCATGGGTCTGGGTCATGATTTCCTGGGAGAGAAGGAATGATGATTTCAAGGAAAAGGTCTGTTATCTTCATCCATGTGATTGGGACACACTGCTGCTTCAATGCTGCTCATATTCTTCCTTAATTTTTTTTCTTTAAGCCTGAAAGGAGAGTAAAAGGTTGTTGAGCTTTCTAGGGTTAATATGATATTGCCCAGAGGAGGGATTATAACAGAAAAGCAGTTTTTGATGGAAACAGTGTAGAAATTTTCCTACAGGGTTCATTGCACAGAAGTTCATCTGTGTGTGTTTGCTCCCGTGCAGTTGCATAACATTACCACCTGGTGAAACTAGTTGTGAGCATTCAGTATCAGGTCTTATGTTGAGAGGCTCTGCATTACGTATTCAGAGCTCTGAAACGTAGGCGACTGTAAACTATGTGACCTGTGCCACTTAGATCTTCTGTAGGCTCATATTTCATCATGCACGTGTGGTGGCTACAAGCTCCTTCCTGCACAGTGGGGTTCCCCCGCAATCATCCTGACTCACAGCTCAGGGCTTCACACCACCGCGTTGTCCTCAAAGCAGCTTGCTGTGGAGTCTAGGCCATGCCAGTCTTTACATATCTAATCCAGCGACTTAAGGAAGTCTGAGCTTTTGGCTGGTGGCAATGTGAAATGTTCTGTCATCCCACGCTTTTTGAAAATTGGTTTTTATTGACGTGCAGTTGATGTGCAATGCTGTATTAGTGTCACGTATAGAGGAAAAGTGGTTCATTTTTACATTTGTTGTTGTGGAGTCGCTCAGGTGTGTCCCAAACTTTGTGTCCTGTGGACTATATCTTGCCAGACTCCTCTGTTCATTGGATTTTCCAGGCAAGAATATTGGATGGGGTTTCCATTTCCTACTCCAAGTGGTCTTCCTGAGCCAGGGATAGAACCTGCCTCTCCTGTGTTTCCTGCTTGTGCAGGCAGGTTGTCGACCTCTGAGTCACCTTGGAAACCCTCATTTACATATGTGTGTGTGTGTGTGTGTGTGTGTGTGTGTGTGTAGGTCAATGTATATCTTTTTATCGATTCTTCTTCTTGTATGTTATTATAAGACATTGACTACAGTTCACGTGCTACCCAGTAGATCTTTTTAGTTTATTTCATATATTTTACTGTGTATCTGCTCATCTGAAACTCCTAATTTACCCTTTGCCTGCTTCCCCTTTGCTAACCATTAATTTTGTCTATGAGAGTCTGATTTTGTTTTATTAATGGTTCCTTTGCATCATGCTTTAGAGTCTGCTTAGGAGTGATAGCATATATTTCTGTTTCTCTTTCTGAGTTACTTCTCTCAGTAAGACCATCTCCAGGTCCTTCCGCATTGCTGCAAATGGCATGGTTTCATTCTTTTTCATGACTGGGTAATATGACATTGTGTACATATCCCATTCTTAAAGCAGTTAAAAATACCCTCCCCCCTCAAAAAAAAAAAAAGTTAACCTACAGAAAAGAAACTCAGCCTTGCCATTTGTCACATGTCTACTCACCCAACTGATGTTCCCTGTTCTTACGGAGGACAGTTGTCTGTGAAAGAGAGTGAATAAGGGGAAAGATGACCACTGACATGCCTTTATTTCCAAGGATTATTTCAAAGCAGCTTTTATAACAGATGTCTCTGTGAAAGGGAAATTTGACGGGAATGTCCTAGGGATGTGTTTTCATTCCGGATACCTGCTGTCTTCTGGGGCTTTACCTGTTTCGATGACATTTTCTATATTTTCGTTTGGAATCCTCCTTTCACTGTTCAGCTCCTGATATGTCTGAAGCTCTTCTTGAGGGAAGCTGTCTCCTCTGCCTGGATTTCATAGCTAACAGGGCAGAAGAGGTGTGCATTAGAATCCTTTATAGCTACAGAGAGTCACCTGGCTCCTACCTGTACTGTCCAGTAAGACTCAGCAGCACCACTGTTCTCCCCATCACCTAAACCACTGCTGTCCCCTCCCCATCACCTAAATCCTGCTCTCCCGGTTCCACAGACGTGCCTGAGTGTGCTCACACGTCTTCCGATTTTTCCAGGGGGTGGAGTCCACATGGTTAACATGTTACCACGTTCCCCTTCTCACAAGTACTGAGTGAGCTACAGATCATTCGCCTGTGAGCTTAAGCATGCCCCAGGGAGATGCAGTCCTTCGTGGCACACTGAGGAAGTTCATGGCGAGGCTGAGACTCAGAATTTCTCTTAACTCTTAACTCTTCCCATTCACTTTGTGTACATTCTAGAATTCCATCCCTGGGGTTTGCATGAACCCTCATAAAATGAATGGAGAGAGGAATGATTTGGAATTATCAAAAGCACACTGACCCCATTGAGATGGTGCAGGACCTTATGTTCCTTGCCCCACCCTTGACATTTTCTGCCTGCCTTATGTCTGTGAAAGATTTTAGTCAAAGAATACGTTTAATCAGAGAATTGAGAATGTCAGGTAGCAAAGGAAAACAGACAAAGGAGATGAAATAATAATGATGTAGTCATGAAGCAAAGACAAGAACCCAAGGTTCTTCCGCAAGAGCAATAGATAATATTCTGGGTCATATCCTGCGAGCTGTCTTATACACAGCTGAACCCCTCACTCAGTGGACAAGTTTACTACCTGATAACCAGACTGCAGTCACGACGGAAGCTGGCACGATTTAGAGAATTGACGTCCAGGAGATGGGAACAGAGCGACCCTGAAGCTGAAGATTAACTGTACCGAATACATCAAGATATCGCTGGTCAACCGCTCGTGGCCAGTTTCAAAACGACTGTCAGAGCTGGCTCCTGTTTCTGCAAGGAGCCCCCTCCCTCTGTCTAGAAAAGCTCTTGCCCCACTGGTTGCCAGTTGTGTGGTGGGGCAGTCAGCCTTTGGACAGAAATCGACCCTCACACTTTGTTTTCGGCATATGAACGAAAGCAGGCATTCCTTCCTAGGAAGCTGAGCTCTTAGTTGGCTTTTGAAAGGCGGGCAGCAGGAACCCAAATTTGGTAAAAAAACACATCACACACACCATTCAGGGATTCGTTCAGGCTTTGTCATCCTCAAATACAAGACAGAACAGCCATCCACCTCCAATGCCCATATAATAGCAGAAAGGATAAAGGGATGTCACAGAAACCAGGGGATTATGCAGATGGCAGAATGATTGACATGCCTATCCCCATTTCCTCTGCGGGATTCAGTATCCTCGAGAGGTATTTGCAGAGCTTTGCGTTGAAGTTCGGGCAGCATTTTAAATATTGTGATGAAGAAGAAAGAGTTTCGTTGTAGAGAGGAATGCAGCCGTGGCCGGGACCTGTGAGTCAGCTAAACTCAGATTTAAACCTTGGTTCTCTTTGGCATCAGGACCTGGCAACTCTGTTGTGTGATACTTGGCGAGAAACTCATGGAGCTTCCTGGAGTATTTCATTTGAGATCTGGGACAAGTGTATCTCATGTTTAAAAATGCCACCTGATAGAATTCCCAGTAGATACCTTTCCTCATTTTTCTAGCAGACGAACTTTCTATATCCCTGACTCATGTCACATGATGTCTGAATTCTCTGTGTAAACACACGTCTGTACCGGGGTTCTTCCTATGGTGTGCTACAGTTGGTTGCTCAGGCATTGGTTTTGCTACGTTTTGGAGCCAAAACAAATGATCATATCAGGTCATATGTTGAGAGGTAGTCAGTTACATGTTCACAGATCTGAGATGTAGGAGATCGTATATGTAACCTGTGCCACTTACATCTTCTGTAGTCTCATTTATCGTCATGAAGATGGGGGTGCAAGATCATTCATTCCGAGTGGGATTCCCCAGGAATCGTCATCTTTCAAGCTGAGGGCTTTACACAGCCTCCTCCTTTGTCCTCCAGGTGTCTCAGCGTGGAGTCTAGCCCAGGGTGTGTGTTTTTAGAGTTTGAAATCCAAGGACCGAGGATGCACGAGCCCTTGACATAGCAAGGTGAAGAGTTTTGCTATCCCATCCTTTCCTTAAATTAATTTTTATTCCAAGAGAGTTGCTCTGCAGCGTTGTGTTAGTTTCGGGATAAAGCAGAGTGATTCATTTATACATTTGCGGTTGTTTCTTTGCTAAGTCATGTCCCATTCTCTTGCAACCACATGGACTACAGCTTCCCAGACTCCTCTGTCCATCGGATTTTTCAGGCAAGAATACTACTCTAAGGGATCTTCCCGACCCAGGGAGAGAACCTGCATCTCCTGTGTCTCTTGCATCGGCAGGCAGATTCTTGACCACCGAGTCACCTGGGATGCTCTCAGTTATAAATATATGGAGGTAAATGTATGTCTTTTAAAATTACTCTTCTTATAAGTTATTACAAGACATTGAGTATAGTTCTCTGTGCTATCCAATAGGTCTTTGTTGTTGATTTTATATATGTTAGTGTGTATCTGTTCATCTCAAACTCTTAATTGATCCTTTGCCTGCTTCCCCTTAGTTCAGTTCAGTTCAGTTCAGTTCAGTCACTCAGCTGTGTCCGACTCTTTCTGACCCTGTGAATCACAGCACACCAGGCCTCCCTGTCCATCCCTATCTTGCAGAGTTCACTCAAACTCTTGTCCATTGAGTCGGTGATGCCATCCAGCCATCTCATCCTCTGTCGTCCCCTTCTCCTCCTGCTCCCAGTGCCTGCCAGCATCACAGTCTTTTGCAATGAGTCAGCTCTTCGCATGAGGTGGCCAAAGTACTGGAGTTTCAGCTTTAGCATCATTCCTTCCAAAGAAATCCCAGGGCTGATCTCCTGTAGGATGGACTGGTTGGATGTCCTCACATTCCAAGGGACTCGCAAGAGTCTCCTCCAGCAGCACAGTTCAAAAGCATTAATTCTTTAGCACTCAGCTTTCTTCACAGTCCAACTCTCACATCCATACATGACCACAGGAAAAACCATAGTCTTGACTAGATGGACCTTTGTTGGCAAAGTAATGTCTCTGCTTTTGAATATGCTATCTAGGTTGCTCATAACTTTTCTTCCAAGGAGTAAGTGTCTTTTAATTTCATGGCTGCAGTCACCATCTGCAGTGATTTTGCAGCCCCAAAAAATAAAGTCAGCCACTGTTTCCACTGTTTCCCCATCTATTTCCCATGAAGTGACGGGACCAGATGCCATGATCTTCAGTTTCTGAATGTTGAGCTTTAAGCCAACTTTTTCACTCTTTTCTTTCACATTTATCAAGAGGCCTTTTAGCTCCTCTTCACTTTCTGCCTTAAGGGAAGATACAGAGTTGCAATCAGTCAGGCAGGACTTAGTGACTGAACAATGATATTCAAGAGACGGGAAAAAAAGATTTGGACTTTTGACCTGGCTTAATTAATCTCATCATGCATGCTACCAAGGGAAAAATACACGCTTTTTCATTCTCAGGGAGCAGACATAGCCGCCACCTTCTGCCAATGTGGATATTATAATAGCAGCAAGGTAAAGCTACCTGTCAGAGACTCTGTGCGGTTGGCTGGATGTACAGTGATTGACATACCTTACTATATGCCTCTGAAGGATCAGTCGGAACCAGTGGTTATTTTCAGAGCACTGGGTTCAGGTGTCAGGCATCCTTTAAGTGATTTTGACAAAAAATAGAGAGTATGTAGCATAGAGGGCTTCCCTGGTGGCTCAGACAGAAAAGCATCTGCCTACAAAGCGGGAGACCCAGATTCGATCCCTGAGTCAGCAAGATCCTCTGGAGAAGGAAATGGCAACCCACTCCAGTACTCTTGCCCGGAAAATCCCATGGACGGAGGAGCATGGGGTGTCAAAGAGTCAGACACGACTGAGCGACTTCACTTTCATGTGGTGTAGATAAATGCAGTCAAGGACAGGGCCTCTGAGTCTGTTAAACTCAAATTTAAACCTTGGTTCATTTTGGTGTCAGAACCCAGCAACAGCAATATGTGATATTTGGCAAGAATACCACTTACCATCCTGGAATAATATTTCAGTACCCCTCCGTGATGCTGCTGCTGCTGCTAAGTCGCTTCAGTTGTGTTTGACTCTGTGCGACCCCATAGACGGCAGCCCACCAGCTTCCCCTGTCCCTGGGATTCTCCAGGCAAGAACGCTGGAGTGGGTTGCCATTTCCTTGTCCAATACATGAAAGGGAAAAGGGAAAGGGAAGTCGTTCAGTCATGTCCTACTCTTAGCGACCCCATGGACTGCAGCCTACCAGGCTCCTCCATCCTTGGGATTTTCCAGGCAACAGTACTGGAGTGGGGTGCCATTGCCTTCTCCACCCCTCCGTGATAAGTATATCTAATTTTTAAAAAGCCGTCTGATTGAACCCCCAGTGGATACATTTGTTCAGTTTCCTAGTAGACAACCTTTCCGCAGTCCTGACTTATGTCACATGAGTTCTGAATTCTCTGTGTGAACACACACCTGCCGTAGTGTCTTTAATACAAGCTGTATAAGCACTTCTGTCCTTAGTATGAAAATACTAATCATATGAATATGACTAGTTTGCATCGAATACGCTACAGTACATACCGAGGGCATAAGTCACTTCTGTGGTCTTCACCCCATCGAAGTTTTCAGCATACAGTCCCAACGTGTTGTCCGACACAGGAATCAGCTCGGAAAAAAGTTTCACCCATGTCTGTGACAACAACAACAAAATATTGAAACCTAAGTGTTATTAACTTCTGTCCTTTTTCAGTTGGACTTTCCTTATTCTTCGTATGTTATCTTCCATCTTCCTTCCAGTGGTGAACTCTGTTACACTGACATTTCTAGCGGCTGTGTTGCTAGAGTGAGTTAACGCAGCTATTGAACTAGGAAAGCTTTTTCCGCACACCCACTTCTGACTTCCAGTCTTCTAGACTGAACAGTGTGTGAATGAGAGAAACATTGCTTATTGCAACTATGTTAGGAGGTGGACCTCAACCATCTCATACCAGCGCACAAGAGCTGACTGGTAAAATTTTTAGGAATGGTGTGGCCCAATTTGCAAGCATGGTCATCAGTAGAAACAAGTGGTTCTATAAATAAGCCATATTAAAACAAAAGTTTATAGAAAAACCAAAGGCATTCACTAGTAAAAGAGGGAGAAATAAGGATATGACAAAATGTTGCACATGTGTACTCAAACTGGTTCTTAGTTAGTTCCTGTGGATGCAGGTCCACAATGGAAATTGTAAAAGATGCTTCAGGTGAATATTAGAATGCTCCATTGTACATTTTTTTCCCCATGAAAATCAAATAGTAGACATTTGGTATTAAGTGATTCCACTACTAAGGATTGAATTTGAGAATTATTTCCAGTACTTCAGACTATAGAGATAGCAGTCTGAAACAGTGTTCCTTTGCTTTCAAATTATGCAAAAATTTAGTAGAGTTTTTTGGCCATTTTACCTGTTTTCATACTTTTTCTGTTGGATTTTAAAGATTCTACATCTTAAATACATGTGTAAGTAAATTTTAGTTATAGCATTTCTTTAGTTAAAGCAAACTTTCTCAATCATGTAGGTCAAAGAAATAATTGGGCGGCTCAGGGTTGCATAGCATCTGCCTGCCCGTGCGATAGATGTGGGTTCGATTCCTGGTTGTTGAAGATCTCCTGGAGGAGGAAATGGCAACTGACTCCAGTCTTCTTGCCTGGGATGATATCCCACGGACAGAGAATCTTGGTGGGCTGCAGATAGCGCAACAAACACATTTGAGAAGACGCACCCGTCAGAAACTCTGGAATACGTACGCCCTAGGACATAAACATCCCTGCCTCTCTTTGAAACATTGAGTAATAATATGCATGTCTCGCAACGCCTGTAAAACAAAGAGATTCTTTCCTCACCGTTCCTTCCCCGTCTGTCCTCCAGCGCTTGAGGACACCTTTGCGTCAATAGTGTTTACACACTCGACTTCACAGCCGTGACTCACACCTTCCACCACACATCAATAACAGGACCCCATCTAGGCAGACAGCAGTCTTGCCATTTTCAGTTTAGGCAGATTGTGCTTACTTGACATAAAAAGTGGTGAAGAGATGTTTCAGCTGGTCCCACTTTTTAGAGGATGGGTCTCTTGGCGGAATACATAATGACCAGACAGTGGTTAACCACACAACCTTGGTTATTTGCAAGTCATTCTCTTTCATCCTGGTTGGCAGACGAGCTTTTCTGGCAGTCTGTTCTTATTATTACGAGATTAATTTGAAGAGAATCTACAGTGGATCTCGACATTTGTTCCTTCAGACTAAGTGAGGAATCACGGGACATAGGAGGTATTTCAAGGACAGTGATATTTGTACTCTTTTTATATCCTCAGTTTCCAAATAGGACAGACAGTCCAAGACACATAGCCCCGAGTCCTGTGTTATTTAACACTGAAGAGGTCTGGTAAGCTTCTTTTCTAAAACAAAGGATGGTCTTGTCCGGTTTAGGAAGATACATATGTGGCTTCTCAACCAGGAGTCAGTTGTAAGGGCATTCCTCAGCGGGGGAAATACGTACAGGTGATGTGTGCTGCTTTCTGTTGTCGTTGTTAAGGACATTCCATATAATGATTCACAATTTTGTATACTCCAGTAATAGTATAAAAATATTGTCTTATTCTCCATATTGTTCAACATGTCTTTTTTACATTATTTATTTTATTCAACTGAGTTTATACCTCTTCAGCCGTGTCCGCCTCTGTGCGACCCCAGAGATGGCAGCCCACCAGGCTCCCTCGTCCCTGGGATTCTCCAGGCAAGAACACTGGAGTGGGTTGCCACTGCCTTCTCCAATGCATGAAAGTGAACAGTGAAAGGGAAGGCGCTCAGTCATGTCTGACTCTTCGAGACCCCATGGACTGCAGCCCACCAGGCTCCTCCGCCCATGGGATTTTCCAGGCGAGAGTACTGGAGTGGGTCGCCATTGCCTTCTTTCTGTGTGTATGAGTCTCCCGTCTTTTGTTATATACAATAGTTTGCTTTGTTTTTTAGATTCCACGTTAAGTGATATAATTGGAGAAGGAAATGGCCACCCACTCCAGTATTCTTGCCTGGAGAATCCCGTGGACAGAGGAGCCTGCTGCTCTACAGTCCATGGGGTTTTCAAACAGTAGGACATGACTCAGCAACCAGCACACTAAGTGATATAATACAGTCCTTGTCCTTGTCCATCTGACTTACTTTACTTAGAGTCATAGCCTGGAAGTCCATCCATGTTGCTTCACATGGCAGCATTTCACTGTTTCCTGGTTGTGTAGTGTTCCATGGCCACAGTCCACGTGGTCTCAAGAGCTGGGATGTGTTTAGTGACTAAAGCGTTATTACCACCACCACGGCTTCTTTATATCTATATATTTTTAGATTTACTGAAAGGTTTTGAACAAGAGCACATTCTCATCTTCTCCTCTACTCAAAGATCCTTCCCAAACTCCTCTCTACGATTTCATCTGGCCTTGAGGGTATACCTAGTCTCCCTACAGCATATGAGATTTCTGCCTTATATACAGCTCGTGAAACTACACGTAAGTTCAAACCGATATCCTTCAGCTTCTCGGTCACCCTGCCTCCTGTCCCTTTCTCAGCTGCCTCCGCAACCTAGACTTGGGAACCCACCCCTCAGTTTTCTTTTTAATTGGTATTCTTTAGAATTTTTCAAAAATCGAACCTGTGTGTGTTTCTTGTGGGTTTCACGTAGCATATTTGTTTGAATAAATATCTATATGTTTTTTTGTAGACTCCGTCCCCTTTGCGCCTGCATATTATCTTCAGGATATATCCCTCTTTCATCCATTCTGATGTTCATGGATACGTGTTCACACACAAACCTTTGTCTGGATCTGAGCTGTCTTATCTCCGAGGTAAACGCTTAGGGGTGAAAGTGCTGGATCTCACTGCCTTCTGAGTTTTGAGTCCTGCCAACGGGAGATGAGAATTTCCGTTGCCCCGTCCTTGCCAGGACCCTGTGTGGGCAGTCGTCTTCATTTCAGACATCATAATAAGCGTGTGATGCTATCCGGTTACATTTGTAATTTCCATTTCCTGATGAATGAACAGGTGGGATTCCCATTTGTCTATTTTCTTTGGTGTCTCTCCAAGTCCTTTGTTCATTACTGAGTGAATTATTTATTTTCGTCTGAAGTTTGTAGGCTTTTAATACATTCTGCATGCCAGTTGCTTTTTAAATAAAGTTGCTCAGTCATGTCCAACTCTTTCTGACTGCATGGCATGTAGCCTTCCAGGCTCCTCTGCCCATGGAATTTTCCAGGCAGGGATACTTTAGAGGGTTACCTTTTCCTTCTCTAGGCGATCGTACTGACCCCGGGAGTGAACCCAGGTCCCCTCCACTGCAGGAAGATTGTTTAATGTCTGAGCCACCAGGGAAGACCCTCTTTACAGATAGAGGTGTGCCAATATTTTTCCCCCGTCTCAGCCTTCTCTTGTGCTTTGTTAAAGATGTCTCTCACAGATGTAAATTCCTAGATCTAGGCCTGGTTACTGACATACTGTTCCCACTGAAGACTCCTGCTTGGTGTATATGCTAATCAGTAACTGCCTAATCTTGGGTCACAGACTATGCACCTGTATTTTATTGGTGGAGTATTTGTGGCTTTTCATCTTACCTATAGGTCTTTGAGACTGTGTTAGTTGTAAAACATGGAACAATGAATGGCTTGAAGCTTTTTTGTTGGGGGGGCACGTGTATTTCTAATTTGTCGAGCAACTTTTCTTTATAAGATTATTATGTTCCACTGAATTTCCTTTTTAACTTCATCCAAAATCCATTTAGCTGTATATTCCTGTTCCTTCCCAATGAACAAATCTGTTTCTGTTTTGGCTTTTTTTCCTCCCCTTTTAGATTTGTGTTTGGGACACAAATTTACAGACACTTAGAACATGAGCACCATATGACTAGCCTTCAACAGTTGCTTGTCAGAAGCATAAAGTGTCCACAGTTCAAAAGCTGGTGAAAATAGAATTTCTCATCCACTTATAGATCATTAGAGAATTTTATATTTCTACTGATTTTCATAAAGCGCATCCAAGATAGCAAGATGTTAGATTTGCTACATTTTGGAGCTAAAACAAATACTCATTGAGTAAATGTTGACTGCAGAGTTTTCAACGTACACAGTACTCAGTTGAAGCATAAGGCTTTAAATGACTGAAGTACTCTGTGTGTGTGTGTGTGTGTGTGTGTGTGTGTGCCTTTATTCCCATTTAGTTATAATTACTTGAAGATCTCTTATGACTTAAGATGTAATGAATAGCATGGTGACTGTTATTAATTGTATTGTACATATACTTGTCAGCCGCTAAGAGTATATGGTGTATGCATCACACACTCACACACACACACACACACAAATTAGGTGATGAAACAGATGTGTTTATTCATGTGTATCTTATCTAGGGCTTCCCTGGTGGCTCAGATGGTAAATCATCTCCCTGCAGTGCAGGAGACTTGGATTCAGTCCCTGCATCAGGAAGATCCCTGGAGAAGGAAATGGCAAGCCATTCTAGTGTTCTTGCCTGGAGAATTCCATGCAGAGATGCCTGATCACAAGAGACATTTACTCTTTGAGTAAACCCTTCTGCTCTTTAACTTTTTGAAAACTTTAAGAGTTCATTGATCCACAATGACTAAACTCAATCCATTTGTCATAAATCCCTCTTCTGCAGGATTTGATATATTGTCAGCCGGATAAACTTCCTTGAAAATAATTATTCAGAAAAATTTTTTAATGGTTCCCATGTCCTGTGCTACCTGGTTCTGAATGTTGCTTCCATTATTCAGACTGTACCTGTTTCAGTTAAAATTTTAAAACCTTTATCAGTGGTCTGTTTCCATAGTCACACTTCTTATAACCTGCAACCCCACAGCAGATGAATACTGCTTTACCCCATAGTTGAGTGAATTTCAGCTGCTGCTTAGAACAGCTTCCATTCCACTCGAAGTTATCTGACTGACGAACCCTATCTCTCTCAGGAGTTCTGGTGGGCACCTTATACGACCCTGTAAAACTATCGCCTGTGGTTTATTCTCTTCTCAACAACATCCTTGCAGGATTCACACCATGCGTCCTAAACAGAGTTCCCCTGCTTTATTGTTGCTAGATTTTCCCAACGGTTGAATCTACATGTTTTGTGCACTTGCCTATGCACATTTGATCACTACACACCTGTGCATTAATCAATTTATTGATCAGTTTAGGAATCAAATAACATCAGCAAGGGCAGAGGAGATTCATAGTGAAAGCTGTGTTGTCAGGATCATGACTTCCTGGGAGAGAAGAAATGAGGATTTCAAGGGAAATATCTTTTATCTTCATGTGGCTGATTGTGACATATGAGTGCTGTGACGCGACACATATTCTTTCTTTGTTCACGTCTATAAACAGAGAAAAAAAAGTAAAACGTAGTTGAGCCGATTAGGATTAACATGATGTTGGCCAGAGAATGAAAGAGAATAGGAGCACGTGTGGTTGAAAGTACTGGAGAAATTTCCCTACAAGACGCATTTTGCTGAACTCCCTCTGCGTGTGCCCATAGGGGGTTGCATAGAACTACCCCGTGATGAAATGATCTGTGAGCAGTCATGGATCAGCTGGTATGCTGAGAGCTGCTGAGCTGCCTCTCCACAGCTCCCTGGTGTAGGAGATTACTGTGTAACCTGTTCCTCCTCCTTGTCCTATAAATCTTAGTTTTCATCATGAAGGTGTTGTGACTGTGAGGTCATTCACTCGCATTGGTATTCACCAGGGATCATTGTATTTCACAGCTCAGGGCTCCACAGTCTCCTCTTTGGTCCTCAGAGCCTCTCACTGTGGAGTCTAGCTAGACCTGTGTGATTGTTTAGATATTTAAATCCTAACACTTACGGGATTCCCCAGCCCTTACCATGTGGCAAGGTAAAGAGTGTTTTCTTTTCCTGTTTAAAACTAGCTTTTATTGAAATGCAGTTGATATGCAGTGTTGTGTTAGTTTCCAGTGTATAACGACATGATGGTTTGTGCATTTTTTTGTTGTCATTGTTTAGGTGCCAATCCTGTCCCACACTTTTGTGTTCCTGTGGACTTTAGCCTGCCAGACTCCTCTGTCCATGGTATTTCCCAGGCAAGCATACTGGAGTGGGTCGCCATTTCCAACGTCCGGAAATCTTCCCGACCCAGGGATCAAACCCAGATTTCCTGCATTGGCAGGTGGATTCGTTATCACTGAACCACCAGGAAGCCCTCAGTGACACATGCATGTATATACAAGCCAAGAGCGTGTATCTCTTAAACCCAAACTCCTAGTATATCCCTCTCCTCATTTCCTCTTTAGGAACCATCAAGTTTTTTTTGGACTTTGAGCCTGTTTCTCTTTTGTCAATAATACATTTGTGCCATATTTTTTGGTTCCACATGGAAGTGATATCAAGCTTGCCTTTCTCTTTCCCACTTCCCTTAGCATCACCATCTCTAGATCTGCCCTTGTTACTACGAATGGTATTATTTCATTCTTTTACACAGGTGAGTAACATAGTCCCTTGTGTATATATTCCATGACTAAAGTTGTATGCCCCAGAAAAAGTCTTTACAGTGTTGTGTATGTCATTACTCTATCACCCAGAAGAGGCTGTCAGATCTTATTGAGGACAGTCGTCTGTGAAAGAGAGTGAACAAGTGGAAAAATAATCACTGGCATGCCTCTATTTCAAAGGATTCTTTCGTTACAGCCTTCGTAAAAGATGACTGTGCGAATAGGAAATTTGAATCGAGAGTCCTCGTGATTTGGTTTCATTTCGGATTCCCTGTTGTCCTTTCAGCGTTACCTGTTTGAGTGAGATCTTGTATATGGTCTGCTGGGATCCCCCTTTCTTCGTTGAGTTTCTCATACTGCTCAGTTTCTTCTTGAGTGACGCTGTCTGCTTTGGCTGGGTTTTATAACAACCAGGGCAGAAGAGGTGTGTGTTAGAATCCTTGGCAGCTTATAGAGTGTTACTCAATCAGAGTGTCCAATCAGTCTCATCATCACCATTGCCCTCTTCCATCACCTAAACCCTGCTCTCGAGGTCAGTTTCTACAGAGGTGCCTGAGCGTTCACATCAGGTCTTCAGATGTGTCCAGGGGATAGAGTCCCCAAAGGGAACATTTTATCACATTCCAGTTCTTACAACTACGGGGTGAACTACCGTCCGTTCACCTGTGAGCTGATGCATCGTCAAGTCCCATGCACACTGGAATGGTCCACTGGAGAAGGTCATGGTGGGTCTTGAGACTCAGATATCCTCCCAAGTCTAACTCCTCCTGTCCACATTGTCTGCATCCTAGAATTCCATCTCTGGGGTTTTCCTGGATCTTAATCTATTAAGATGTGTAGAGAGCGTCACTGACTCAATCGACAAGAGTTTGCGTAAACTCTGGGAGACAGTGGAGGTCAGAGGAGCTTTGCATGCTGCGGTCCATGGAGCCGCAGTGAGTCAGACATGACGTATAGTCAACTGAACAACAATGCTGAAATGAATGGGAGATACATTTTTTTGGAGTTTTCACCAGGCACACTAAGCTCATTGCACATGTGAGTCGGAGAAAATCTCAGGCTCTGTCATCCTCGGAAAAGAGACACAAGCCTAGACACAGATGTGTAGAACAGACTTTTAGACTCTGTGGGAGAGGGAGAGGGTGGGATGATTTGGGAGAATGGCATTGAAACATGTATACTATCAGGTAAGAAACGAATCGCCAGTCTATGTTCGATACAGGATACAGGATGCTTGGGGCTGGTGCACAGGGATGATCCAGAGAGATGATATGGGGTGGAAGGTGGGAGGGGGGTTCAGGATTGGGAACTCATGTACCCCTGTGGCTGATTCATGTCAATGTATGGCAAAACCAATACAGTATTGTAAAGCAAAATAAAGTAAAAATTAAGATTAAAAATAAAAGAGAGACATAAGCCTCACCCACCCACAGTTTGGATATAATATCAGAAGGGATAAAGGGCCATGTAAAATGCACCTTTTGGCTGGCCGGTTGTCAGAAACATTGACATGACTGACCACACTGCTTCTGAAGGATTCTATATGATCCAGGGTTGATTTGCAGAAGTTCGGGTTCAGATTTCAGGTATTATTTTAGTGATTGTGGCAAAAAAAAAAAAGAAAGAAAGAAAGAAAGCATTTGTATTCAAGAGGAATCAGTCATGGCCAGGACTTGTGAGTCTCTGAACTCCAAGTTGCAACCTTGGTTTACTTTGGTGTCCAAACCCGGCAACTCCAATATGTGATATTTATCAAGAAAGCCATGGGGCATCCTGGAATATTGCATGGCACCTCCTGGGTAAGTGTATCTATTGTTTTTTAAATGTCATCCAATAGAATCCCCAGTGGATGCATTTCTTCAGTTTTCTAGCAGACAGCCTTTCTTCAGCCCTGGATCATGGTGCATGAAGTCTGAATTCCCCCGTGTGAACTCATGTCTGCTCTAGTATGCTTAATAAGATAGAAGGTGTCCATGCACTTCTATCCTTAAATGAAATGATGATACTATGAACACGGTTAATTTGCTCAGAATCAGCTTCAATAACATACCAAGGAGTTGAGTCACTTTTGTGGTCTTCACTCCATCAAAGTTTTCACCGTAGATCGCTAATGTGTTCTGTGACAGAGGAATCAGTTTGAAATAGTTTGAACCCATATCTGTGACAGGAAAAAAACAATCAAGTCTCAATGTGATTAACGTCTTTGCCATTCTTCACATTTATCATCAATCCTCGCTCTGATAGTGAGATGCCGCCATGTCACTGGCATTTCCCGTGGTCTGTGGTTAGAACCCATTGGAACAGCTAGTGAACTTGGAAGGCTTTCTCCACACACCCCTCCTCTTAAGACAGTAAAGACTTCAGATTAAAAATAAAAGAGAGACATAAGCCTCACCCACCCACAGTTTGGATATAATATCAGAAGGGATAAAGGGCCATGTAAAATGCACCTTTTGGCTGGCCGGTTGTCAGAAACATTGACATGACTGACCACACTGCTTCTGAAGGATTCTATATGATCCAGGGTTGATTTGCAGAAGTTCGGGTTCAGATTTCAGGTATTATTTTAGTGATTGTGGCAAAAAAAAAAAAGAAAGAAAGAAAGAAAGCATTTGTATTCAAGAGGAATCAGTCAT
The DNA here is from genome assembly GCA_006408675.1 of Madoqua kirkii. Classification (NCBI taxonomy): domain Eukaryota; kingdom Metazoa; phylum Chordata; class Mammalia; order Artiodactyla; family Bovidae; genus Madoqua; species Madoqua kirkii. Next base: position 71,812 of record SJYC01088109.1, read on the forward strand.
GGCCAGGACTTGTGAGTCTCTGAACTCCAAGTTCCAACCTTGGTTTACTTTGGTGTCCAAACCCGGCAACTCCAATATGTGATATTTATCAAGAAAGCCATGGGGCATCCTGGAATATTGCATGGCACCTCCTGGGTAAGTGTATCTATTGTTTTTTAAATGTCATCCAATAGACTCCCCAGTGGATGCATTTCTTCAGTTTTCTAGCAGACAGCCTTTCTTCAGCCCTGGATCATGGTGCATGAAGTCTGAATTCCCCCGTGTGAACTCATGTCTGCTCTAGTATGCTTAATAAGATAGAAGGTGTCCATGCACTTCTATCCTTAAATGAAATGATGATACTATGAACACGGTTAATTTGCTCAGAATCAGCTTCAATAACATACCAAGGAGTTGAGTCACTTTTGTGGTCTTCACTCCATCAAAGTTTTCACCGTAGATCGCTAATGTGTTCTGTGACAGAGGAATCAGTTTGAAATAGTTTGAACCCATATCTGTGACAGGAAAAAAACAATCAAGTCTCAATGTGATTAACGTCTTTGCCATTCTTCACATTTATCATCAATCCTCGCTCTGATAGTGAGATGCCGCCATGTCACTGGCATTTCCCGTGGTCTGTGGTTAGAACCCATTGGAACAGCTAGTGAACTTGGAAGGCTTTCTCCACACACCCCTCCTCTTAAGACAGTAAGACTTCCAGTCTTCTAGACAAAAGAGTCTGTGAACAATAGCCAAGTTGCTTATCGCAACTATAGTACCAGAGCTGACTGGGAGAGTTTCAGGATTTTTTTGACCAAATTCACAAGTACAGTCATGATTACAAAGATATTCTGTGAATTTAAGGAAATCATGTGAAAATAAAACTTAATAGGTAAAACAAAGTAACCTTCTGGTATAGAGGTAATCAGAGAGGTATAAATGAAGATATTGTCAAATGTTAGAGATATATACTCTGAAATGTTTCCTAATTAGGTCCTGTGTCCAGTATCCACAGATGAAATTAAAAAAAAAAAAAAGCCCCTGACCAAGATTAGAATGTTCCATTGTACATTTTCCCCATGAAAATCAAATAGGTATTTTTCAGTATTAAACATTACAATATTGGTATTTGAGGTTTCTTTCTAGTATTGAAACTATCGAGATAGAGGTCTGTACCAGTACCCCTTTTGATTTCAAATTAGGTAAAACTTGGTGTGAAACTTTTTTTTTTGTTATCATTTTAACTATTCTCATACTTATCTGTGAGATTTAAATGAATCAGGTTCTACTTCTTCAACATGCTAAAAAAGAACTTTTCATGTTTAAAGGATTTCTTTAGCTAAAGAAAATTTGATCTTGACAGTTAAATAAGGGGTTTCTCAGGTGGCTCAGCAATAAAGAATTCGCTTGCCATTGCTGGAGATGCAGGAGACTTGAGCTCACTCCCTGGGTCGGGAAGATCCCCTGGAGGAGGAAATGACAACCCATTCTAGTGTTCTTGCCTGCAGCATCCCATGGACAGAGGAGCCTGGTGGGCTAGAGTCCATGGGGTCACAAAGAGTCGGACACAGCTGAGCAACTATCATAGTTGGAAAGACGCACACATTGGCAGAGCTCAAATACTCACATCCTGCTTGATAAACATCCCCTTCTCTCTCTGCAACTACATTGAGGAAGGTGCATTTCTTGGGAAACCTGAGAAGCAAACAGGCAAGATGTTCCTTTGTCATCAACTGTTCCCCAGAGCTTGGGGGCACCCTCCCATCAATAGAGTTCACACACTCATCTTCACAACCATGACTCACACCGTTCACTGCACATTGTCTACCGTACCCCAGGTCAGCAGTCTCATTGTTTTTAGTTTAGGCAGATGTTGCTTACTTGACATAAAATTTAATGGATAGTGAGGAACAGTCATCGATACATTCAAGCTCACGGACGTATGCCCTTAGGGGGCCTCCTTCCTCAATCTTCTCCTCGTTATCTGCAGCTGTGAAAATACTGAGCCAGTCTCCTGTAATCTAAGAAGGAAGGTCTCCATAAACATCACTCAGTCTTTTCACTGGATTCTCACCAATACCCAACCCAATCATTACCTCGGCATTTACCTTAGAAGAGAAAAAAAAAAATTCAATCGTATTAAACAAAGTAGGATTCTACCCCCTGCCTTGCAGAATAACATGAAATGAAATAATCATTCATATTCCAGCAGAAAGCATAGAGTTTGAGTTTCTTAAAAGAGCTTAAAGAGCCACATTAAAGACCACGACGGTTCATCGATCTCTAAAAGATAGCACGGTAGGCTTTTTTCTTTTTTTCACATAGAGACAAATAATTTGGGGTGTGGGAGAATGCAAAGAGCAGAAAGATACAGGGTTTTATTATGCTCATGTAGTTAGGTGGACCATGGCATGTCTATACAATCTGGTCATACATATAAACAAGTCTATCTCTCTTTCTCTCTCTCTCTTTCTCACACACACCAATAAAGACCTTCTCCCAGATCAGCTAAATTTGGGTACCTGTGAGGAGTCTAGCTCAGCTGGAGCTTCCTGGGCAGCAGAAACCAGACCAAGGAGAAGAGTCAGGAACACAGTCTTCATCTTGTGACCCTTGTGGTCCTTCTTCTCCAGAAGCTGAGGGTGTCCCAGGTGTTGGAGAGGTTGTGAATCCAACCCTCTCATCCCTCCTCTTAAAGGATGGGTCTCTTGGCAGAATACATAATGATCAAACTATGGTTAATCACAAGATCTTGGTTACACAGATGTCATCTTCTGACATCCTGGTTGGCAGGTGAGCTTGTTTTGTAATCTGTGGTTTTTATAAAGTGCTTAATTTTAAGGGAAACTTAGATGTGGACAATTTCCTCCACATTAAATGAGAAATTAGAGAACACGCGAGGTATTTCAAAGACACTGATATTTATATTCTTTAATATCTTCAGATTCCAAAACGGGACAAACAGCCCAAGACTCATCGCCCCAACTCTTGTGTTATTTATTTAGCATTGAAAAGTCAGTGCTAAAACTAAAGACAGTATAATCTGGCTTAAAAGATTAATATGTGGCTTCTTTACCAGGAATTGGTTGTCAGGGCGTCCCTCAGAGGCGTCTATATATTTTTGTTTGGAAATTGAGATAAGTTGATGTACCAAATTATATAAGTTAGAGATGTACCATATAGTGATTTGTGATTTTTAGGTACTCCATTTATAGTGACAAAATATAGGCTTTATTCCATATGCTGTACCATATATCTTTGTATGCTGTTTATTTTATACATAGTAGTTTATACCTCGTATTCTCTTTCTGTTACATTACCCTTGCACACATTCCCACACTTCTAAGCACTACTGAAATATTTGGATAGAGGCCTGGTTACTGTTCCCACTGAAGGATCCTTCTTGGTGTGTATTCTAATCAGGAACTGCCTAATCTTTGGTCACAGATTATCCACCTGTGTTTTACTGCCAGAGTCTGTCTTGCATTTGGTCTTACATATATGTGTGTGACTTTCTCTCTGTTAGTTGTAAAACATGGAATAATGAATGGGATGAAGTTCCTTTTGGGGGGGGGGGGGGGCATATGGATTTCTAATTTCTCCAGCAACTTATCTCTATCAGTTCAGTTCAGTTTTTCAGTCTTGTCTGACTCTTTGTGACCCCATGGACTGCAGCATGCCAGGCCTCCCTGTCCATCACCTACTCCCATAGTTTACACAAACTCATGTCCACTGATTTGGTGATGCCATCCAACCATCTCATCCTCTGTCATCCCCTTCTCCTCCTGCCTTCAGTCTTTCCCAGCATCAGGGTCTTTTCCAACGAGTCAGTTCCTCCCATCAGGTGGCCAAAGTATTGGAGTTTCAGCTGCAGCATCAGTCTTTCCAATGAATAGTTAGGACTGAGTTCCTTTAGGATGGACTGGTCGGATCTCCTTGCAGTCCAAGGGACTCTCAAGAGTCTTTTCCAACACCACAGCTCAAAAGCATCCATTCGTCAGTGCTCGGTGTTCTTTATAGTCCAACTCTCACATCCATTCATGACTACTGGAAAAGCCCTAGCCTTGACTAGATGGAACTTGTTGGCAAAGTAATGTCTCTGCTTTTTAATATGCTGTCTAGGTTGGTCATAGCTTTTCTTCCAAGGAGCAAGCATCTTTTAATTTCATCACTGAGTCATCATCTGCAGTGATTTTGGAGCCCCCCAAAATAAAGTCTCTCACTGTTTCCATTACTTCCCTGTCTATTTCCCATGAAGTGAAGGGACAGATTTGCCATGATCTTGGTTTTCTGAATGTTAACTTTTAAGCCAACATTTTCGCTCTTCTCTTTCACTTTCATCAAGAGCCTCTTTAATTCCTCTTTGCTTTCTGCCATAAGGGTGGTGTCATCTGCATATCTGAGGTTATTGATATTACTCCCGGCAATCTTGATTCCAGCTTGTGCTTCATCCACCCCAGCATTTCTCATGATGTACTCTGCATATAATTTAGATAAGCACAGTGACAATATACAGCCTTGACTCATCCTTTCCCAGTTGGGATCCAGTCTGTTGTTCCATGTCCATTTCTAACTGTTGCTTCCTGACTGCATAGAGATTTCTCAAGAGACAGATCAGGTGGTCTGCTATTCCCATGTCTTGAAGAATTTTCCTTAGTTTGTTGTGACCCATACAATCAAAGGCTTTGGCATAGTCAATAAAGCAGAAATAGATGTTTTTCTTGGAACTCTCTTGCTTTTGTGATGATCCAGTGATGTTGGCAATTTGACCTTTGGTTCCTCTGCCATTTTTAAATCCAGGCTTGAACATCTGGGAGTTCACAGTTCACAATCTCTTGAAGCCTAGCTTGGAGAATTTTGAGCATTACTTTGCTAGCATGTGAGATGAGTGCAATTGTGTGGTAGTTTGAGCATTCTTTGGCATTGCCTTTCTTTAGGATTGGAATGAAAACTGACCTTTTCCAGTCCTGTGTCCACTGCTGAGTTTTCCAAATTTGCTGGCATATTGAGTGCAGCACTTTTACAGCATTCTCTTTTAGGATTTTAAATAGCTCAACTGGAATACCATCACCTTCACTAGCTTTGTTTATAATGATGCCTCCTTGGGCTGAGTTGAATTTGCATTCCAGAAAGTCTGGTTCTAGGTGAGTGATCACACCATCGTGATTATCTGGGTCATGAACATCTTTTTGTGTGTAGTTCTTCTGTGTATTCTTGCCAGCTCTTCTTAATATCTTCTGCTTCTGTTAGGTCCATGCTATATCTGTCCTTTATTGTGCCCATGTTTGCATGAAATGTTCCCTTGGTATCTTTAATTTTCTTGAAAACATCCCTAGTCTTTCCCATTCGATTGTTTCCCTCTATTTCTTTGCATTGATCACTGAGGAAGGCTTTCTTTGCTTTTCTTGCTATTCTTTGGGTCTCTGCATTCAAGCGGGTATATCTTTCCTTTTCTCCTTCGCCTAATCCAACTAATCAAACTGATCAGATGGACCATAGCCTTGTCTAACTCACTGAAACTATGAGCCATGCCATGTAGGGCTACCCAAGATGGACGGGCATGATGGAGAGTTCTGACAGTGTGTGATCCACTGGAGAAGGGAATGGCAAACCCCTTCAGTATTCTTGCCTGGAGAAGCCCATAAATGGTATGAAAAGGCAAAAATACATGACAATGAAAGATGAACTCCCCATGTTGGTGGGTGCCCAATATTCTACTGGAGAAGAGGGTAGATATAGCTCCAGAAAGAACGAAGAGATGGAGTCAAAGCAAAAACAATGCCCAGTTGTGGATATGACTGGTGATGGAAGTAAAGTCCAAAGCTGTAAAGAACAATATTGTGTATGCAACTGGAATGTTAGGTCCAGGAATCAAGGCAAATTGGAAGTGGTCAGACAGGAGATGGCAAGAGTGAATATTGACATTAAGAATCAGTGAGCTAAAATGGACCAGAATTGGTAATTTCATTCAGATGACCATTATATCTACTACCATGGGCAAGAGTCACTTAGAAGAAATGGAGTAACACTCATAGTCAACAAAAGAGTCTGCAATGCAGTACTTGGATGCAATCTCAAAACGACAGAATGATCTCTGTTCGTTTCCAAGGCAAACTATTCAATGTCACAGTCATCCGAGTCTAATGCTGAAGAAGCTGAAGTTGAACATTTCTATGAAGACCTACAAGACCTTCTAGAACTAACACCCTAAAAAGATGTCCTTTTCATTATAGGGGACTGGCATGCAAAAGTAGGAAGTCAAGAAATAACCTGGAATAACAGGCAAATTTGGCTTTGGAGATCAAAATCAAGCAGGGCAAAAGCTAGCAGAGTTTTGCCAAGAGAACACACAGGTCATAGCAAACACCTTCTTCCAACAACACAAGAGAAGATTCTACACATGGACATCACCAGATGATCAATTCCAAAATCAGATTGATTATATTCTTTGCAGCCCAAGATGGAGAAGTTCTGTAAAATCAGTACAGACAAGACCGGGAGCTGACTGTGGCTCAGATCATGAATTCCTTATTGCAAAATTCAGACTTAAATGGAAGAAATAGGGAAAACCACTAGACCATCCAGGTATGACTTAAAACAAATTCCTTACAGTGGAAGTGAGACTCAGAATTCCTCCCAAGCCTAATTCTTCCTGTCCACGTTGTCTATATCATAGAATTCTGCCTCTGGGATTTTCCTTGACCTTAATCAATTAAGATGGATAGACAGCATCGGTGCCTCAACGTACTTGGGTTTCTCTGGGAGACAGTGGAGGGTAGAGGAACCTTGCATGATGGAGTCTATGGAGCCGTAATAGTCAGACAGAGTGTAGCAACTGAAAGCAATGTCGAAAAGAATGGGGGGAACATATTTGGAGTTTTCACCAAGCACGCTTATCTCATTGTACATGGTGCTCAGAGAATAACTCAGGCTCTGTCATCCTCAGAGACCAGATACAAGCCCCATCTACCCCAAATGTGCATATAATACCAGAAGGGATAAAAAGACATGTGATTGAAGCTTGTGGTTGGTCAGATGGCAGAGTGAGTGACATGCTTGACCACAGTGCATTTGAAGGATTCTATGTGATCCAGTCGTTATTTGCAGAGGTTTGGGTTCAGGTGTCCGGAGAAGGCAATGCACCCCACTTCAGTACTGTTGCCTGGAAAATGTCATGGATGGAGGAGCCTCGTGGGCTGCAGTCCATGGGGTCGCTAAGAGTTGGACATAACTGAGTGACTTCACTTTCACTTTTCACTTTCATGCATTGGAGAAGGGCATGGCAACCCCCTCCAGTGTTCTTGCCTGGAGAATCCCAGGGACGGAGGAGCCTGATGGGCTGCCGTCTATGGGGTCGTACAGAGTCGGACACGACTGAAGCAGCTTAGCAGCAGCAGGGCTCAGGTGTCAGATGTTATTTTAGTGATTATGACCAAAAAAAAAAAAAAAAGAAAAAAGTTAAGCATTTATATTCAAAATAAATGCAGTCATGGCTGGGACCTGTGAGTCTGTGAACTCAAAGTCTAAACCTTAGTTCACTTTGGTGTCCATACCCGGCAACTCCAATATGTGATATTTAGCAAGAAACCCATAAACATCCTGGAATATTTCATTCCACCCCCTGGGTAAGTGTATCTAATTTCTTTTTAAAGTCATCTGGTAGAATCCCCAGTGGATGCATTTCTTCAGTTTTCTAGTAGACAACCTTTCTGCGTTCCTGGTTCATGTCACATGATGTCTGACTTCTCGCGTGTAAACTCACGTCTTCTGTACTGTGCGTAATAAACTATAAGATGTCCTTAGTATAAGAACTTCTGTCCTTAGTATAAAAATGTTGATAATATGAAATAGTTAATTGGCATAGAATAAGCTACAATAACGTACCGAGGAGTCAAGTCACTTTTTTTGCCTTCACCCCATCAAAGTTTTCACCATAGATTGCTAACACGTTGTCTGAAATATGAATCAGTGTGAAAATCTGAACCCATATCTATAACAGGAAAAAATAACCAAAACCTCAATGTGATTAACTTCTTTTCTGATGGACATGTCTTATTCTTTGCATGCGATCATCAGTCTTTGCTCCGATGGTGGTCTCTATCTCACTGGCATTTCTAGTGGTGTGTTGTTAAAACCAGTTAAAACAGCTAGTGAACTAGCAAAGCTTTCTCCACACACCCCTCTTCTTAAGACAGTAACGACTTCCAGTCTCCTAGACTGAACAACCTGTGGACAATAGCAGAGTTGCTTATTGAAACTGTATGAGGTGTTGCCCATCAACTATCTCATACCAGCTCACAAGAGCTGACTGTTAAAGTTTCCGGAATTTTTTGGCCGAATTTACAAGTACCATCATGAATTTAAGGAGGTCATGTGAAAATAAAATTAATCGCTAAATCAAAGTTACTTTCTGGTACAGTGGTAATAATCAGAGAGGTATAAATGAGGCTGTTGCCAATGTTGGAGATATATATTCTGAAATGTTTCCTAATTAGGTCCTGTGTCCACATGTCCACACGTGAAATTGGAAAACATGCCTCGGACCAAGATTAGAATGTTCCATTGTACATTTTTCCCATGAATATCAATTATGTAGGCTTTTCATTGCTGAATACTACAGCATTGGTATCTGACATTTATTTCTAGTATTGTGAACTATAGAGATCAAGGTCTGTGCCAGTGCCCCTTTTGATTTCAAAGTATTTAAAAATTAGTGTGAAACTTTTGCTGTTATTTTAACTATTCTCGTACTTATCTGTGAGATTTAAATGAATCAGGTTCTACTTCTTCAACATGCTAAAGACAAACTTTTCATATTTGAAGGATTTCATTAAAGAAATTGTTAAAGAAAATTTGATCCTGATGGTTAAATACAGGGTTTCTCAGGTGGCTCAACAATAAAGAATCTGCCTACCATTGGTGGAGATGCAGGAGACGTGAGTTCAATCCCTGGGTTGGGAAGATCCTCTGGAGTAGGAAATGACAACCCACTCTAGTATTCTTGCCTCAAGAATCCCATAGACAGAGGCGCCTGGCGGGCTAGAGTCCATGAGGTCGCAGAGTCAGACACAGCTGAGCAACTGACATGCTTGAGAAGACGCACACATCAGCAGAGCTCGCGTATTCACATCTTAGGACATAAACATTCCCTTCTCTCTTTGCAACTGTGTTAAGTAACATGCACATCTCAAAAAGCCTGAAAAACAAACAGCCAAGATATTTCTTGGTCATCATCTGTTCCCCAGTGCTTGAGGGCACCATTCCATCGATAGAGTTCACACACTCAACTTCACAACCATGACTCACACCGTTCACTGCACATTGTCGACCGGGTCCGTGTCAGAAGTCAGCAGTCTCATGGTTCTCAGCTTAGGCAGATTGTGCTTGCTTGGCATAAAATTTAATGGAGAACTCTTTGCAATTGTCAGTACATTCAAGCCGATGGACATATGCCCTCAGGGGGCCTCCTTCCTCAATCTTCTCCTTGTTATCCGTGGCCTTGGAAGTGGTGTGCCACTCTCCTGTAATCTAAGAAGTCTGCTGCTGCTACTGCTAAGTTGCTTCTGTCGTGTCCAACTCTGTGCAACCCCACAGATGGCAGCCCACCAGGCTCCGCCGTCCCTAAGAAGTCTAAGTCTCCATAAACATCATTCAGTCTTCTCACTGGATTCTCACCAACACTCAGCACAATCTTTGCCTCTGCACTTACCTCAGAAGAGAAGTAAAATCAGTCTTATTAAGCCAAGCAGGATTCTACCCCTTGCCTTGCAGATGAATATGAAGTGAAATAATCGTTCATATTTGAGCAGAAAGCATAGAATTTGAGTCTCTTAAATTAGCAAAAGCAACAACATTCGAACCATGACGATTCTTAGCTCCCTGAATGGGAGCATCGCGACTCTTTTCTTTCAGATACAGACAAATATGATGAAAAAAACAAACAAACAAAAAACAGAAAGAAGGAAGACAAAGGGATGTATTATGCTCATGCAGATCTACATACCTATACGATCTGCTGATACACATAAACAAGGCTCTCTCTCTCTCTCTCACAAACACACACACACACAGAACCAAGACCTTCTCCCAGATCAGCTGCATTTGGGTGCCTCTGAGAGGTCTAGCACAGCTGGAGCTTCGTGGGCAACACAAACCAGACCAAGGAGAAGACAACCTTCATCTTGTGACCCTTGTGGTCCTTCTTCTAGAAAAGCTCAGGGTGTGTCCATTGTTAGGTTGTGAACTGGTCCTACTTCTTAAAAGAGGGGTCTCTTGGTGAATAACATGATGATCAAGCAGTGGTTAATCCCGAGACTTTGATTATGTAGCCATCATCTTCTTATATCCTGGTTGGCAGCTGAGCATTTTTTTTTTTTTGCAATCTTTGGTTTTTAAAAAGAGATTAATTTTAAGGGAAGCTTAGGGAGATCTGGACATTTGCCTTCAGAATAAATGAGAACTCACAGGATGTATGAGGTATTTCAAAGACACTGATTCTTATATTCTTATATCCTCAGATTCCAAAATGGGACAAACAGTCCAAGACTCAGAGTCCCACCCCTCGTGTTATTTGTTTAGCATTGAAGTGGTCAGTTTAAGTTTATATTCCACAACTGAAGATGGTACTGTCGGGTTTATGAAGATTAACATGTGGGTTCTTTACCAGGAACTGGTTGACACAATCTTTGCCTCTGCACTTACCTCAGAAGAGAAGTAAAATCAGTCTTATTAAGCCAAGCAGGATTCTACCCCTTGCCTTGCAGACGAATATGAAGTGAAATAATCGTTCATATTTGAGCAGAAAGCATAGAATTTGAGTCTCTTAAATTAGCAAAAGCAACAACATTCGAACCATGACGATTCTTAGCTCCCTGAATGGGAGCATCGCGACTCTTTTCTTTCACATACAGACAAATATGATGAAAAAAACAAACAAACAAAAAACAGAAAGAAGGAAGACAAAGGGATGTATTATGCTCATGCAGATCTACATACCTATACGATCTGCTGATACACATAAACAAGGCTCTCTCTCTCTCTCTCACAAACACACACACACACAGAACCAAGACCTTCTCCCAGATCAGCTGCATTTGGGTGCCTCTGAGAGGTCTAGCACAGCTGGAGCTTCGTGGGCAACACAAACCAGACCAAGGAGAAGACAACCTTCATCTTGTGACCCTTGTGGTCCTTCTTCTAGAAAAGCTCAGGGTGTGTCCATTGTTAGGTTGTGAACTGGTCCTACTTCTTAAAAGAGGGGTCTCTTGGTGAATAACATGATGATCAAGCAGTGGTTAATCCCGAGACTTTGATTATGTAGCCATCATCTTCTTATATCCTGGTTGGCAGCTGAGCATTTTTTTTTTTTTGCAATCTTTGGTTTTTAAAAAGAGATTAATTTTAAGGGAAGCTTAGGGAGATCTGGACATTTGCCTTCAGAATAAATGAGAACTCACAGGATGTATGAGGTATTTCAAAGACACTGATTCTTATATTCTTATATCCTCAGATTCCAAAATGGGACAAACAGTCCAAGACTCAGAGTCCCACCCCTCGTGTTATTTGTTTAGCATTGAAGTGGTCAGTTTAAGTTTATATTCCACAACTGAAGATGGTACTGTCGGGTTTATGAAGATTAACATGTGGGTTCTTTACCAGGAACTGGTTGTCAGGGCATCCCTCAGAGGAGTCTATATATATATATATTTGTTTTGAAATTGAGGTATAGTTGATAGTACAATATTATAGGAGTTAGTGATGAACCATATGCTGCTAAGTCGCTTCAGTCGTGTCTGACTCTGTGCGACCCCATAGATGGCAGCCCACCAGGCTCCTCCATCCCTGGGATCCTCCAGGCAAGAACACTGGAGTGGGGTGCCATTGCCTTCTCTGGATGTACCATATAGTGGTTTCCAATTTTTGTATACTCCATTTATCGTTATAATATAGCCTTTATTCCCTATGTTGTACCATGTATTTTGCATAGTTATAATATAGCCTTTATTCCCTATGTTGCACCATCTATTTTGCATAGTTATGATATAGCCTTTATTCCCTATGTTGCACCATCTATTTTGCATAGTTATAATATAGCCTTTATTCCCTATGTTGCACCATCTATGTTGCATAGTTATAATATAGCCTTTATTCCCTATGTTGCACCATCTATTTTGCATACTGTTTATTTTATATAGTAGTTTGTACCTCTTACTCCTCACCTGTTACCTTACTCTTACCCTCCTTCCCACACACTGTATCTGTGGATTTTCTGCTTTTTTAAATTATATTCACTAGTCTATTTGATTTTCTAGATTTCACATGTGATATCATACAGTATTTGTCTTCCTTCAACTTTATTCACTAGGCCTAATGCCATCAACGTTCATCCATGTTGCTGCAAATGGCAAGATTTCAACTTTTCAGTGGTTGCATAGCATTACATGTGGAGAAGGCAGTGGCACTCCTCTCCAGTGCTCTTGCCTGGAAAATCCCATGGGTGGGGGAGCCTGGTGGGCTGCAGTCCATAGGGTCACTAAGAGCTGGACACGACTGAACGGCTCCACTTTCTCTTTTCACTTTCATGCGTTGGAGAAGGAAATGGCACTCCTCTCCAGTACTCTTGCCTAGAAAATCCCATGGGTGGAGGAGCCTGCCGTCTATGGGGTCGCACAGAGTCGGACACGACTGAAGTGACTTAGCAGCAGCAGCAGCAGCATTACATGGGTGTGTGTATGTGTCTATACACCATGAATTCTTTTTGTTTAGATTATTCTATATTAATTTAATATTTTCAACAGGAGAAAATTCTAACATCCTGTCATACTCAGGTATTTCTCCCAAGTTCATCTCTGCAATTTTATCTTGCCTGGTGGATATAACCTAGTCTCACTATAGTGGGTAAGATTTCTGCCTTATATGTAGCTCCTGGTACTAAGATCCATGCTCTCTCAACCTTCCTCCTGAACTTATCCATGCATTAGGGAACCTAGATTAAAGAAACCATGGTCAGCCTCTCTGTAAATAGTTCTCAGTTTGCTCTCAGGATGACACCAGCCCTATTAATTAAAAAAAAAAGTAATGGATGGCTAGTGATTAGAAATATAAAAATACAGATATTGAACCGAACTTCTGTAACTGAACTGAACTCTAGAGCTGAAATGAAAGATGAGCTTTTAAAAGTATTATCTGAGATACAACAAAAGTTCACATATTTTAGGAGTACAGTGGATAAGCTTTGGATAAATAGGACGGTGATATCTTTTCCTTAATCAGCATGTGAGCTGAATCTGTCAAATTCAAAACTATCCTTGGACTCCTTGGACATTCTTCCTTCCTTCCCTTTTACCTCCTCCCACCAGGTCCTGGGAACACACGCTTCAGTTTTCTGACACCAAAATAAATTATTTGTTCTTTAGAATTTTCCCCCCAAAACTGAATCTGTGTGTGTGTGTGTGTGTGTGTGTCTTGCTTCTTTCACTTAGCATATTTATTTTAATAATCACCTGTATTTTTTGTAGAGTCTGCTCCCGTTTGCTCCTGTATAGTATTCTCTTGCTTGGGCAAAGTGGTAATGTATGTGCTTAGTCACTAAGTGTGTCCAATTCTTTTGCAGCCCCGGGGACTTTATCCCACCAAGCTCCTCTGTCCATGGGATTTCCCAGGAAGGCATCCTGGAGTGGCTTGCCATTTCCTCCTCCAGGGGAACTTTCGCAACCGGGGATGGAGCCCACACCTCCAGTATTTACATATGCGTCCTTTACCTCTCTGAGCCACCAGGGAAAGTGTGGATTTATTCCATTTTTATCCCTTCAAATGTTGATGGATACGGGTTCACAGACAAGTCTTTGTCATGAACTCATTAGGGGTAAAAGTACTGGATCTCAGTGTCTCAGGATTTTAGAGTCCTACCAACAGTAAATGGAACTATGTTTGCTCCAGATTTTTTGCCGGGACTCAGTGTAACCAGTTGCTGTCCTTTCAGATATCATAATAAGTGCATAATGGGACCTAGTTACAGATGTAGCTTCCATCTCTTGAAGAAATAAAGGCGTGGGACATCTTATAATTTCTGTACTTCTCACTTGTCTATTTTCTTTGGTTAAGAGTCTCTGCCAGTCATTTGGTCATTACCCAGTAGCTTGTGTGTTTCCTTATTTGAAAGGTTGGAGACTGTTCATGTATTTTGGATACTAGTCCTTTTTGTCAGAGAGAAGGTGTGCAAATGCCCCTCCCCCCTTCCCCTTGCCCCTGCTGCAGCTGGCCACAGGCTTTTCTTATCCTTCCTCAAGGGTATCCCTGAAGTCTGTAAACATTTCCGTGTTGATCAAGATCCGGTTACTAACGTATTGTTCCCCGTGAATGAGTCTGCCTAGGTGTATTTCCTCATCAGTAGCCTTAGTTCTAGGTCACAGAGCTTCCCCCATGCTGTGCCTCTAGAGTACTTCTTGCTCTCCATCTTACATATACGTCTATAAATCTCTCTGTGTCAGTTCTAAAACACGGACTGATGAATGAAGTTCTTTTTTATTTTTTTTTTTCCGGCAAATGGATATCCAGTTTTCACAACAACTTTGCTCCACAAATGTATTATTTTCCACCGAATTTCCCTTGTACTTTTATGCACAATCCATCTGTGTGTCTATTTCTGTCTCTTTTTCCTGGCACAGGTTTCATTTTTGTTTTCATTTGTTGTCCCCCGTTCTTTGCGTTCCAGACAGCAGTAAATTAGACAATTGAAAAATGAGGGTCATATGCCTAGCCTTCAACAAGTTCGTGTCATAAGCATGAAGTGTTCACGGTTCACAAACCTGTGAACATAAGATTGCTCAGCCGTGTATAGATCCTTACAGTGTTATGTTTTTCTACTGATTTTCCCAGGGAGCTATCTAAACATCAAGGCATTATGTTTGCTACATTTTGAACCTAAAAGAAATAATTATTGAGTGTATGCTTGAGACTTGCAGAGTCCTCAACCTACGCAGATACCCAGTTTCAAACACAGAGCTTTATTGACTTAAATGAATCCCTTGTTGTTTTTATTTAGCCGCTCAGTCATGTCCGACTGTTGCAACCCCATGGACTAGAACCCACAACCTGCCGGGCTCCTCTGTCCATTGGGTTTTCTGAGAAAGCATACTGGATGGGTTGCTATTCCCTTCTCCAGGGGATCGTCCTGATCCAGAAATTGAACCTGGGTCTCCTGCACTGCAGGCAGATTCTTTCCCGACTGAGCTATCAGCTGTTTTTGTTTAGTTACAATTACTTGAAGAGATCCTGTGATCTAAAGAAAAGTAATGAACAGTTTCAGAGAAGGCGATGGCCCCCCACTCCAGGACTCTTGCCTGGAAAGTCCCATGGATGGAGGAGCCTGGTGGGCTGCAGTCCATGGGGTCACTAAGAGTCGGACACGACTGAACGACTTCACTTTCTCTTTTCACTTTCATGCATTGGAGAAGGAAATGGCAACCCACTCCAGTGTTCTTGCCTGGAGAACCCCAGGGACGGGGGAGCCTGGTGGACTGCCGTCTGTGGGGCCACACAGAGTGGGACACGTGATGAGACAGATGGGTTCCTTCACTTGTTTATTATTAAAGTCGCAAGCGGCTTTTACTTTTGGATTGCACCTTCCTACTCCTTAACTCCTGGGAAACTTTAAGAGTACACTGATGCACGCTGATTAAACTCAGCTCTGTTGCTATGGTATGGCTCAGGCCCTCAGTTGTGTTCAACGTTTTGCAACCTCATGGAATTCCGTACCCCAGGCTTTCCTGTCCTTCACCATCTCCCAGAGGTTGTTGGTACTCAGGTCTGTTGAGTTGGTTGGTGATGCCATCCAACCATCTCATCCTCCGTTGTCCCCTTCTCCTCCTGCCTTCAATCTTTCCCAGCATCAGGGTCTTTTCCAGTGAGTTGGCTCTTTGCATACAGTGGCCAAAATATTTGGAGCTTCAGTGTTGGCATCTGTCCTTCCAATGAATATTCAGGATTGATTTCCTTTAAGATGGACTGGTTGGATCCCCTTGCAGTTGCAGGGAACTCTCCAGGATCTTCTCCAACACCACAGTTCAGAAGCATCAGTTCTTAAGTGCCCAGCTTTCTTTGTGGTCCAACTCTCACAGCCACACTGGAAAAAACCATAGCTTTGATTACACAGCCGTTTGTTGGCAAAGTAATGTGCCTCCTTTTTAACACACTGCCTACATTTGTCATAACTCTTCTTTGAAGGAGCAAGTGTCCTTTAATTTCATGGTTGTAGTCACCGTGCCATAGGTCCCTCTTCTCTAGTATCAGATGGATATATTGTCAACTGGGAGAAAGACCTTGAAAATAGTCTTTGAAGATAAAATACTTTTTTAGTGGCTCATGTTTCTGTACTGCAGCTATTTCACTTTAATTGCCTCCAGTG
>SJYC01088112.1:0-29472 GCA_006408675.1 Madoqua kirkii
GTGTGTGTGTGTGTGTGTGTGTGTGTGTGTACATGCATAGGCCTCTTCTGTTTTGGATGCTGACTTGAGTGTGTTTTTAAACTCTGTAATATCTGCTCCTGGAAGGAGAATGCCAGTGGGGTGACAATGAGTGAAAGCTGTTTGTTTTCTATGTGGAAACACTGCCTGGACTAGAAAGTCAGCTGTGAACTCTGCTCCACTGACCCGCCCTGCCCCATCCTGCCTCTTCCCAGTCTGCAAGCAGCTCAGAAGGACCATGTGGGGTTAATGCTGAGATGACTTAGTGCAATATTTGGAATTAATAAATTAATATCCATGGAGCACTTTTGTGTGCCAGACAGGGCTCATTACGTACGTTAGTTGATTTAATCCTTGTCACTACTGTGTGAAGCTGGAGTCATTATTCTCAGTTTAGAGATGAAGGAAAGGCACCAAGAGGTTAAATAACTTGGCCAGAACTGCTCAGCAGGTGAGCGGTGTGACTGGGGTTTGGTCTCAGGTTTTGCTGATCTCAGAGGACAAGTTCCCTTCACTCGGTTGCACTGTCTCTTTCCCTCCACCACCGAGGGCTGTAGACTCGCTCTGTCCTTCGGGGCCCCTCTTCTTGAAACTTTCCGGACACCAACAGGCCCATCTGTCCCCCCTCAACCCTCTGGCTCTTTGTTTTCCGGTCCCTTTGGCCCGTCCCTTTATTACCCTTTGCACTCATCCCTGGTCATCTCCTAAAACAACCCGAGAGCAGCCCTGAGTTTCGTCATTTTTCACTCCCTGTGCACCTAGCACGATGCTCCCCGCAAATTGCGTGGGTACTTGGTAAATATTGAACCAAGCTGGAAGGAAAAGCAGAGGTGTTTTGAACAATTAATTATATTATATTGTAAACATGAGAGTGGTTATTGTCTAAGCTGCTGTTTCACTGACTTGTGTAGACCCTAGGTGAGGCATATTTGGGAAAGTGGGATGAAACCTGATCAGGAGCACTGTGAAATTAACTAGGTTCCTGCATGCGGGCGGGGAGGGGAATGGGGTTGTTGTCTTCTTAGTACCAAGAATACCCGCTGCCCCTTCATTAGACCTGGCAAGTCTTGGCCTCAGATTGTGGTCTCTGATTCAGGAGATGGCAGGAGGTACAGGTTTCTCCAGTCTGGCTGTCCAGGCAGGAAAGAGGGTGGGAGATTAATG
Source organism: Madoqua kirkii (assembly GCA_006408675.1). Lineage (NCBI taxonomy): Eukaryota > Metazoa > Chordata > Mammalia > Artiodactyla > Bovidae > Madoqua > Madoqua kirkii. The sequence goes on from SJYC01088112.1 coordinate 1,183, forward strand.
GGAAAAGCTAGCAGAGGTGAGTGGGGGCTTGGATCCAGGTGTCCACCCCCTTCTTTCTTCTGGCTAGAATTCTGTGGATTCAGTGAGGAGGCACCAGACAGATTCTGAAAGGGAAGGAGGAGAATTTTAAAGGGAAGCAGAGCTACACGAGGAGACAAGATGTACAGGTGTATTCTGAACAATTATTCTAACACCTGCATCCCAGTGGACACGTGCCTCATCCCTTCTCTTCCCAGCCCGGGGCCAGGTATTGATCCCAGACGGGTTGCCTTGCTCAGGACGCTATTGAGAGCTTTTCAGTAGGAACAGCCTTCAGGACCAGCTTATGTACCGAGCTTATGTACCGAGGAAGCAGCCAGTCTCGCTGCCCGGCCGATACAGCTCATATAATACATCTCAGCTCCCCTCTGCACGGAGGTCTCCACCATCCCCTGTACCGCTGTGAACCCTCCCACTTGGCCATCCACACGCAGCCTGAATGCAGACATCACATGGCCGCTCCTGTGACGTGGTGGAAAAGGCTCCCTTGGGTCCTTAGTGATAAGGTAGAGTTTGGTGGCAATTTTCTCAGCTGGTGTCAGCAGGGCCCATCGGCCCTTGCGTTCAGGGCCTGGGGTACCTTTTGCCCCCAGAGGGCTGCTTCTTGTTCCTTGTTCTTCTGTTGCTCTCTCTGACACAGCAGGCTGCCTATTGTGCTGGATCTTGGGGGCAAGTGGGCCAGCAGGGCGCTGGGGGCTGACATCGGGGGCAGGTTTCAGTTCTGTGACCACCCTGGCCTGCCTGGCTCCTCAGTCTTTCCTGTCCGCCGTGAGTCACATGAATTTGCAGTTCAGCTTCCCTGAAGGGAGAGCCACCAGGGCCTCTGCCCGCATCACCGGATGTTTCTTGCTGGATTGGCGGCCAGTGAAGCTGTCAGTCCTGGAGCCTGGGTATCTGGGCAGGACCCTACGGTGGTCGACCTCAGCTGCATTGAGTCCCCACACCCAGATAGTCATCCGCATGGTGGAGACTTCTAGAAGTCTGTTGTCTATCAGCCCACCTGTTCTGTCCACCACCACTGGAAGAATTTCTTGATGAGCTGGTCATGCCTGGATGTTGCTTGTGGGGCTCTGTGGGCCATCTCCTCAGCCTCAGGGCTTAACACAAATATCCACTCAGCAGGTAGCAGAGGAGGGGTTTCAGGAAGGTTCCATTCTCTGAGGCTGTGAAGGGGAGAGAGGAAGGTGTCCTGTTGATGTTTTTGCTTCTCTCTGTCCCTGCAAGCACAGAGAGAAAACTGACACACTAGGCTGTGGGAAAGACACAGTGCCGTCTCAGCACAAAGGTAAGCAAGCACATGTGCACCAGCACACATAACAACACACACACACCAACACACAAACACACACACACACCAGCACACACACCAGCACACAAGCACCAGCACACAAACACCGGCATATACATCAGCACACACAGACCAGCACATACACACCAGCACACACACACACCAGCACACACATCCCAGCACATACAATAGAACACACACTAGCATAACACCAGCAAAACAGTAGCACACACATCAGCACAAACAGCAGCATACACACACCAGCACACATAACAACACACACACACACACACACACTGGCACACACACACAAACACACACACCAGCACACACAATAGAACACACACCAGCACACAAACACCAGCACAAACAGCAGCATATACATTAGCACACACAGACCAGCACATATACACACCAGCACACACACTAGCACATGCACACCAGCACATACAATAGAACACACACCAGCACAAACACCAACAAAACAGTAGCACACACATCAGCACAAACACCAGCATACACACACACTAGCACACATAACAACACACACACACTGGCACGCACACACAAACATACACACACACAAACATACACACACACCAGCACACACATACACCAGCACACACAATAGAACACATACAAACACAAACACCAGCAAAACAGTAGCACACACATCAGCACATACACATACTAGCACACATAACAACACATACACACCAATACACACACACTGGCACACACACACCAACACACATACACCAGAACACACACACCAGCACATGTACCAGCACACACACCAGCACATATACATCAGCACACACACACCAGCACATACACCAGCACACATACACTAGCACACACAATAGAACACACACCAGCACACAAACACCAGCAAAACAGTAGCACACACATCAGCACAAACACTAGCATATACACCCCAGCACACATGTACCAGAACACACAGAGTAGTACACACACACCAACACACACACACTGGCACACACATACACACACACACTGGCACACACACCAATACACATACACCAACACACACACGCCAGCACACAAACACTACCACACACAACTAGCACACATACACCAGCATATACATCAGCACACACAGACCAGCACATATACACACCAGCACACACAGATCAGTGCAGACACACCAGCACATACATGTCAGCGCACATGCATTCAGCACACATGCACACAACTTCAGAATTCAGGGCTCAGCATCCAGTCTCCCTACAATGACCTCTGGTTGGTTGGGCTTCTGGTGGTTAGTGGACCAGTAGCCTCTGGTCCCTACTCCTGTGAAGACCTAAACCTCCTGAGGCCCAGTGTGATCAGCAAACAGAAGCCTGGAGGGAAGAGCTGCCGTGTCCCTGGAACACAGAGGGTGGGTCCTGCTCAGGGCAAACTGGGATGAGAGGGTGCTTGATTAGGGTTTTCCTCCCACTGCTGTTCTTAGAACCTTCCTGTCCACAAAACTGCCTTGTTCTGGCACTATGGAGGTCACAGAGGGGGACATACATACAGAAGCTTGTGCCTTGATTATTGTGTTGCACCAGATTTCACATGAAATGCCCTTTGAAATTCCTGGGAAGCATGCACCACCTCTGTTTGGGCCTCATCCCTTCTCTGGACCACATCTAGTCCTGACCTGCACTTCATCCAGGCTACTCTATCCTCACCCCTTGCCCTCCAGGTGAGGCTCAAGGTGTGCGAGGCTTGGAGGGAGGGTTAGGGGAAGGTGAAAGCTCAGGTGTGGGACGGGAGAGTTAAAACTAGACACAGTCACAATTTCCTCATGTCTTGGCTTAATGGATTTCTTTAAAAATTGAGGTATAATTGACATTTTATTAGTTTCAAGTGTAGAATATAATGATTCAATATTTGTATCATTGTTGGCTTAATGATTAATGGGACTCTCTTTTGCTTTCAAAAGTGCCCTAATTTGGGTAAGTTATGTGATCATCCAATTTAAGCTCACTTTATCTGCCACTGATGTACGTAAATTGGTCTTGTATTATCTCAAGATGTTCCTGGATCCAAAAGGATGATTTCGGGCTTTTCTTGGTGGTCCAGAGGTTAAAAATTTGCCTGCAGGGGACACGGGTTTGATCCCTGGTCCAGGAAGACCTCACCTGCTGTGGAGCAACTAAACCCATGTGCCTGGAGCCCACACCTAGAGTCCGTGCTCTGTAGCAAGAGAAGGCACCGCAATGAGAAGCTGGTGCGGTGTATCTAGAGCATAGCCCCTGCTCACTGCAACAAGAGAGAAGCCCGTGGAGCAACAAAGACCCAGCCAAAATAAATACATAAACAGCAAGTTGCTACGGAGCGTCTCTTGTCCAGTAGCGGGGCCCAGCTGAGGGTTGAGACGATGGAGGCAGGAGTATAAGTGACCCCAGGACAAGCCTGGCGACGCAGGTGACTCTCCTCTAGGGGCACCATGGCCATTTCACAGGAAGTTCTTGAAGACCCTTCCCCCATGATCAAGGCTGCAGGGCATAGAGCTGATGCTGGAGAACCCAGGCCATAGTGAGCTATTTGGGGGCACAACCTCCTCGCCTCTCCCTCCCCTCACTGGGCTTCCTCAGGCGGCAGAAGCTGCCCGAAGGCTCTTGGCCTGTCCTGGCAGCAACCTGCAGATGAATCTGTATGCAGGCAGCTGGAGTTCCCAGGAGCTGGGGTCTTGACCACTGTGTTGGGCCCACCGGGAACACAAGGAAGATGGTTGATTTTTCTGCCACGCCTCACAGCTTGCCTGGAACAATGCTGTCTGCTCTGTCATACTAGTAAGAAAAAACACATTGTTTTGTTGTGTTTGATTTCTGTGTTAGGCTGGAGTCTTCAAGGACTATTTAAAATTTAATAAGTGAGAATAAAATGAGGAGGAAAAACAATATTCCTCTGGGGCATCTGACTGCATCAGACTTGTTAATTCCAGCTCTGTGTTTCCAAGGGGCAGATGGTTGACCCAGCAGCGGGTAGGGTGCCCAGGCTTCTTCCTCCAGGGCTCAGAGCTGGTTCCACTGTCTGTTCTGGGAAAAGACCCACCTTAGGAGGGTCACCTGATCGTGCCTCAGGTGGAAGCTGAGGTGGCAGCTCAGGGAAGGAGTGTTTCCAGGGAACTGGGAACAAATTTTGTTCCCTCTTCTTCAAATTCAACAGTATTTTATTAAGCACTTACTGTATGTCAGATGGTGTTAGGTGCTGGGCTGGAGAACTGAAAAAGGTGTGAACTGTGCTATGAAGGCAGAGAATGGAGGCAGGCAATGTGCAGGGCTGTGTGCGTGAGTACAGGGTACAGGAGGAAACAGCAGAGGCTCCCGGGAGAGTCCCAAATAGAGACCAAGGAAGTACCCCCTCAGCTGCTGGGAGCTGGGAGGGCCTTCAGCCGTGGGCACCCTGTGGAGGTGCCTAACTCTGGGGAGAGCCGTCTAGTCCCAGATAATACTTCTTCTCAGGGCAGCCACATCCAGTGACTGATGGATTGTGTTATGAAGGCCCAACCCCTTGCCCCAGCTTGGGACAGTTCTGAAGGGTTGTCTGAGTAGCAGAATCCCTGTGAGATCAGATGAGCTTAGCATCTCCCTTGGGCCAATTCTGCTCCCTTCTCTCCCACAGGTGTTGACTGGGAAAGCATCCTCTAATAGACCTCCTGCATGTTCACTCCGTCTCCAGGTCTGCTTCCTGGACAACTAGCCTGCAAGTGGACCTAATGTGGTCCGCATTGTGCAGGGAGGGCTTCTGGAAGAAGTGACTTTCAGGCTGAAATCTGGAGGGTGAGTAAGAGTCAGCCTGGTGGCAGCTATGGGTCTGGAGGGAAATGGTATTGATTCCAGGTAGAAGAAGAGAACATGTATGGAAAGGTGTGCCCAGGTGGGATGGCAAAGCCAGAGGTGGGAGGATGGACATTTCATAGGGCTCTGTGAGCTGTGATGGTGGCTTGGGTTTTATTCCAAGGGCATGGTGATGCCATAGCAAGGTTTTAAATAGGGGTTGACACATGGCATGTTTGAAATGTTTTCTTATAAAAAGAACTTGAGTTAAAGATGGTAAAAACAAGCAAGGAGTCCAGCTAAGGCAGCTGTTGTGGTAACTCAGAGATGATGATGGTCTGAACTGAAGTAGCTGGAGAGAGGTACATGGATTTAAGAGATATTTACTTAGAAGGAAGAATCAATTGTCAGAACTGATGATGGATAATATATGGAGGGCAGGAGGTGAGGATGATATTTGGGTTTCTGGATTAGTAACTGTGAAAATGCCACCACCATTCAGTGAGATGGGGAGCAGGTGGAGAAGTAGATTTGGGAAGAAGGTAATGGAGGGAAAATGTGTGTAGTTCAGGAGTGTAAAATTTGAGTTGTCTATGGGATATTAGAGAACAGAGCTAAGACATCTAGACATGTGGATACAAGGCTCAAGAGAAAGAACAAAGTTATTTATTTGTTGAGAATTGGACCATAAAGAAGGCTGAGCACCAAAGAACTGATGCTTTCAAACTGTGGTGTTGGAGAAGACTCTTGAGAGTCCCTTGGACTTCAAGGAGATCAAACCAGTCAATTGTAAAGGAAATCAGCCCTGAATATTCATTGGAAGTACTGATGCTGAAGCGTCAATACTTTGGCCACCTGATACAAAGAGTGAACTCATTGGAAAAGACCCTGATGCTGGGAAAGATTGAGGGCAAGAGGAGAAGAGGGGTGACAGAGGATGAGATGGTTGGATGGCATCACTGACTCAATGGACATGAGTTTAAGCAAACTCAGGGAGATAGTGATGGACAGGGAAGCCTGGCATGCTGCAGTTGATGGGGTCACGGAGAGTCGGACATGATGTAGTGACTGAACAATAATACCACCACCACCTATTGCTTATGGTAAATTGCCCTCAGTTTGATGGCTTAAATAATAATAAATATTTATTATTTCAATTTCCATGAATGAAGAATTGAGCAGTGCCATAGCTTGGAGATTTCTCATTATGGGTGGCAGGCAAAATGCTGCTCAGGGCTGTGGTTATATGGAGTTTCAACTCAGGCTGGAGGATGTGGTTCAAGATGGCTGTCAAGTTGGCGCTGTTGTCAAGGGGTCAGAATTTTCATCATGTGGAGCTATCCATAGGTGGAGGTTTGAGTGTCTTCACAACCTGAGACCTGAGAGCAAATGATCTAAGAGCAAACGATCCCTCAGAGCACACGATCATTTGCTTGCCTCAGAGCAAATGATCTAAGAAAGCAGGGCAGAAATGGCAATGTCTTTATTGATCTATCCTCAGAATCACACACCATAATTTTCTACATCCTAATGGTCACACAGACTGACCTCGATACACTGATGGAGAGGACCGCACAGGGTGTGAATACTGGACTCAGTGGCCATTGGTGCCTTCTTTGAGGCACCTACCACAGCTCGAGATACAGAGACTTGAAAGTCATTAGCATTTAAATGATATTGGAAGTCTTGGTAATGAAAGAGATTGCCTGAGAGATGTGTGCAGAAGGAAAAGAGGAGGATTTAAGGGCCGTGTCCTGAGAGATGCTGGCCTTTAAGGATAAGCAGAGAAAGAGAAGCTAGCAAGGAGACTGATGGAAAGCATGACCATATGTCCTGGTTTGCCGGTGGTTAGTTCTGCTTTATGCCGGTTGTGTCCACATGACAGTTTACTCTGCCCCTTTCACTTTCTCAAGGGCCCTGGATTAGATGAAACTCACATGGTCACCCTATGGTAACAGGCAGCCAGAGCAGCAGAGGAAAATCAGGAGGAGCCCATATCTTGATGGACATTGGATTTCATGACAAGGAGGTCTCCGGAGACTTCAGCAGCAGATGTTTGAGTTGTGAGCATGCAACCCGGGTTTCAGAGGGTGAGGTGAGTGAGAAGCAAAGTAAGTTATTTTAGTATTGTTATTTTCTGGAGGCTGATTGAAAAAATGAAGGGAGAAAGCGGATTTTCAGAGTATGGGGAATAGTGAGAGAATTTTTCTCTGAAGATGTCAAGCACTAACTATGTATAATTGATGCAGAAAAGGCTCAGTAGAGACAGAAAGGTTTTTTTTATCACCCAGATTCTCCAGAGCAGGGGAATAATCTGGAAGAGAATTCTGGAGGCCTTAGCATCTCAAAAATTAAAACCAAAATGAAGGTGCAGCAGCTGATTGGTAAGGAATAACAGCCTCTCAGATCTCTGAAATTCCCAGGCATTCACTGGGGTCTGCCTGGTGATCTGAGTTCTCTCTAATGACCTGGTGGGCTTTCTGGTCCGGAAATCCACGTGACCTGGCACCACAGGTGTTTCTGGGTATTGTCAGCTACCATACTTCCCACCCTCCTTGGAAAGGCTGCTTCTTTCTAGGGTTCTGGAGATGCTTTGGCTTCTGAGCTGACAGGGGAGCAGCAGGACTCTGCAAAAGGGGATTACATGATGTAGGGATGTTGGGGATGCCTCAGTTTGTACCAGCTGCAGAATGAACTGAAATGGTCCTTACCCTCATCCACAATCATGATATGGGGGCCTGGCTCCATTGTCCTAGAGAGCTCAGGCAGGGGTATTTGCATGTTTGTGTTAGTCACTCAGTTGTGTCCAACTCTTTGCAACCCCATGAACTGTAATCTGCCAGGCTCCTCTGGTCTATGGAATTCTCCAGGCGAGAATACTGGAGTGGGTTTCCGTGCCCTCCTCCAGGGAATCTTCCCAATCCAGGGATCAAACCTGGGTCTTCTGTATTGCAGGCAGATTCTTTACCATCTGAGCCACCAGGGACATTTGGGGCCCCTTTGTAACCAGCTGGCCCAGGAAGGAGAGAAAGGATTCCTTGTCATAGAAGGGACAGGATAATTGCTTCACAAGGAACGGTGTCCAAGTCCCAAAGCTAAAATGAATATATAAGTTTCGAAAGAAAACAAGTTCCTGTGAGCGAGGTGTATCTGCCCCTCAGAAAATCAAGAGGAGGCTGGCTGTGGCTGGCTCGTGTGGGAGGGAGTCCTTTAGTTCTGTGAAGCACCCATGTCACTCCCTCCACCCAGGAGACAACAGGTGCCCTGACCACCCCGGAGCCCCCACCGAGAGAAGCTCACACGACTTTGCCGACCTCGGGCCCCTATCAGAGGCTCCCACAAGAACGCGTTCAGGGCGGGCCCCCGTTTCTCTGTGGGGGAGAATCCTTAGAGGAGAGGCGGAAGCAGGTGATGAGAGAGGGCTGGGGAGGGAGCGACAGCTAAGAAAACTGTGAAAGGTGAGGCTTGTCCTCACCGCCCACCATGTGGTGCGAGGGGGAAAGCCTCCTTGCCAGTTCTCTGACTCTCTGGAGCCCTTCATCCGAAGGGAGCTTGCCTCTGTGACAGGACGGAGGCCACGTTCATCCTCTGGGCGAGGACGTGCATGAGCCGACTTGACAGTGGCCTTCCCGCGCGGATGGAGGAAGGGGGGGACTACATTCGGGCAAGCCGGGGAGGCCCACTCCTTGGATTGCCTCCCCCACCCATCTCAACCTGGTGTCAGCGCAAACGCACACACAGCAGGGGACGGGAAACGCCGGGAAGGACGCTGGGGTTGGAGGAGGACGCGTCTGGCAACTGTGCACCTTCTGGGACTGCGGGTGGGCATTCGCGGGCCCGGAGCTCCTGGAGTGAGCTAGGGGCGGCGCCCGAGTTGGCCCAGCTGGGTGGGACCCAGCGTGGGCTGCAGGCGCAGGTGCCTAAGCCCTTAGCGTTTGGGCGGGTGGGTGGTCGCAGCGCGTCGCGGGGCTACCGCCCGGAAGCACCGCGCAGCCTCTTTCCGGCAGGGAGTCGACTCTTCCCGGCAACCTGATAATTTAAAAACAAATTGATATGCTATAATTGCAAATGTCTGGGTTGTCTGGCCCTGACAGGAATCGTCTGAAAGCAAACAGTCTGGTCCAGCCGAGGGCGAGGGAGGTGTTTTTCTGACAAACGCGCGCTGCTAACAGAAGGATCCCGCTGCATCCTGAGTCCTTCCCTGGTTTATGGCAGGTTGTAAATTCTGCATCGGGGATTTTTTTTTTTTTAATGATTCCTTTTCTTGACGTGTGGATTCTGAATTTCATTTCTCCCCAGAGAGGCGCCGGAATCATCCAGCCGTCCTCCTCGTCAAAGTTATGGGCAATTTGACCTGCCATTTAGCTGTTTCCTGGAGCCGGTTGAGTGGTTCTTAGAGCCATTTCTGCCTTGAAGACAACACAGGGTATGTTATAACCCATGCAGATGAGGGCCCAGGACCGCTGCTTGAGAATTAATGAATGTTAATTCTGCCTCAGCTGATGACTGAAGGTTTTACCAAGTTCACAGACCTTAAGTGGAGGCAGGGGTCCCTTCCCCACATGACTCATTTAGTTTAAAGGGCAAGGGGTTGAATAGGCAAGTCAGAGAGAACAAACCAGAAAGAACAGCATATTACAGAGAAAATTCCAGAAGCCTGAGTAGGTTCCACAGCTCTCTTCTGCATCCATGTTGATAGGAAGATGTGAGTGACCCTATGTGTAGTATGCTTCTGTAATGTGATTTATGATAAGACATGCCTTGTTCCCAGTCTTGGCCCAGAGCAACTGAAAGCCTTGGTGTTTCCTCAGTGATGAGTCATAAATGAAAAAGAGTCTTTTGTTATTCATAACAAGACCCCCTTCAATCACACCTGAATGTAGGTTATGGGGTAATTTTTGAATGACCCTTAGATATCACAGGATGGGAACCGGTTGCCAGGGAACCAACCAAGTGATTAGTGGCCTGGAACTTTCAGCCCTACCCTACCGTCTCCCAATCTCTGGGGAGGGGGAGAGAGGGGCTGGAGGTGGAATCAGTTGTCAATGGACAATGATCTAATCAACTAATCTACCCAGTGAAGCCTCCATAAGAATCTCTAAAGTATGGAGGGACTTCCTGGTGGTCTAGTGGTTACGAATCCACATTCCCAAAGCAGGGGGCATGGGTTCATTCTCTGGTCTGGGAACTAAGATCCCGCATGCAGCAAGAGGTGGCCAAAAAAAGGAAAAAACTAACCTAAAGTATGGGATTCAGAGAGTTCTTGGTTGGTGAACAAGTAGAGGTGCCAGGAGGTGGTGCACCTGGAGAGGACATGGAGGCTCTGTGCCCCTTCCCTATACTTTGCCCTATACTTTTATCTGGCTGTTCCTGAGTTACATCCTTTTATTTAAAAATGGTGATCTAGTAAGTATACTGTTTTCCGGAGTTCTAGAAGCTGCTCTAGCAAATCAGTTGAACCCCAGGAAGGAGTCAAGGGAAGCTGTGATTTATAGCCAGTCTGCCAAAACCACAGATGACTTGTGATTGAGGCTTAAAGTGGGGTGTTCATGTGGGGTCTTGTAAGAATGAACCCTTAACCTATGGAATCTGATATTATCTCCAGGTAGTGTCAGAACTGAGTTAAATAGTGGGACACCCAGCCGGTGTCTGAGGATTGCCTGGTGTGGAACTTTAGTGGCCAGAGATATTGTGGCTTTTTCCTTTCTAGCTATTTGCTTCCTTATATGGCTGTGTTGGGTATTATTTGCTGCAGGAGGATCTTTCCTGTGGCCTGTCTTGCTGTATCTCACTGTTCGCTGAACCCAGGGTAGGCAGGATATGAGCGGGGAAGCTGGAATTGTGAAAACGCAAGGAGCCGTAGGAACTGCAGGCATGTTTATTCTCTCCTGACTGGCACAGCGGCTGTGGCAGCAGCAGACATGCTGTATTCTCCTCTTGTGGTTGACCAGCGGGCACAGCCTTGGAGCAAGAGCTTTTTCAGGTGGAGCTTATATATGTTTACAGAACAAGAGTGGCCCGTGGCCAGGCATGTGCATGCTTGCATGCAAGGTGCTGTGTGATCTCAGCTGTTACGTAACCATGCATTTACACAATGTGGGGCGAGAGAGCCTGACTACTACCATCTTGGCTAATTTGCTCTTTCCCTACAAGGCCCAAGAGCTTCTCTCCAGTTGTGGTGTGGGCTCTAGAGCACACAGGCTCAGTAGCTTGAAAGCTCACACAGCCTTCTTTGCCCTGTGGCTTACTCCCTGACCAGTGATTGAACCCATTCATAACCACTGGATCATCAAGGAAGTCCTTCCTTTCTAGCTCTTAACTTCACTATGTGTCAAATACTTATGGAGTGCCCATGGTAAGACAGGTGCTGGAGCTAGAGTAGACTTTTTTCTGAGGAGTGGTGAAATGAGCTCATTTCAATCCAGTGTGGTTAAGTGCCAGCACAGAGGCTTTGTCATTGTTCAGTCACTCAGTCGTGTCCGACTCTTTGCAACCCCATGGACTGCAGCATACCCGGCTTCCCTGTCCTTCACCATCTCCTGGAGTTTGCTCAGACTCATGTCCATTGAGTCAATGATGCCATCCAATCATCTCATCCTCTGTCATCCCTTTCTCAGTATACAGGCTTAATTCAGTGTTTTGCTGGAGCTGAAGAGAGAGGAAGGTTTAATCATAGTGGTTGATGTTTGCTGAATTGCTACCATGAAACACGTATTATGCTAAATGCATTCCCTACATTGTCACATGTAATACTCACATAACCCTAGGTGGCAGGTATTATTCAGATCATTTTACAGATAACAAAGCTGGTACTTAGAGAAGCTAAGTAACTGGAGATAAGGGGGTGGTAAGAGGCAGCCTGGGGTTCAAAACTGGGTCTGTCTGATACTCTTAATCTCCGTTGCCGCATTTCCCATCTCCCTGACCTGCAGAGGTCAGAGAAGCCTTCAGAAGCCCCGAGGTAAAGTCAGGGCAGGATCACCCTGGTATTGGCCAGGGTAGTGTGGTCTGAGGGTTATCTGCTCTGGGAGGGAGGGGTGGAGGGGAATTGAGCTTGACCTTTGCCCCTAGAGCTGCTGTCTTCCTCTTCCCAACCACTCTTCCAGGCTCCAGGATAAGAAGCAGCAGAAGCTTCAACAGGAGACTGAAAATTCTTGGCTATCTAACTGGAGCGTTTTGCTGCTCTTGAAACCAGCTGGAGAGAAGGAGCAAGCGAAGAGCTTGAAGAGCTGGTCTTTGAGTCAGAGCTAAGTATAGCATAGCCAAGTGCTTCATCTCCCCACTCACCATATCGCTGTGGATTTTGAAGGAGGTTGGCTCCAGGGAGAAAATATTTAAGACTGGAGAAATAGAGTTTTCTTCAGTTTGTCTTCTGTGTAAATAAGAGGGACGCAAAGCACAAATGTTGTGCTGGTTCTTACTGATTACGTGCTAACGAGTTAAACAGTTTTTCAGCTGTCCAGCCTCACCTCTTTTCACGGCCGCTGTGCGTGTGCTGGCGGGCGAATGCGGGGAGGCCGTGCCCGAGGCAACCAAGCTCCCATCCTGGCCCCTGGTTGCCAGGATGCACCTCTTTCTCTGGGTATCGCTGGTATCTTCTTCAGGCTGTCTTTGTATCCTGTCTTTCCTCATCCACGTCTCTCTTTCTTTGAACACTCCATGGGTCTTTCCCTCTGGCTGTGTTTTCACTTGAGATCCCACACTGAACACCTAGACCCAGAGCTCAAGGAGTTTGTAATCTGGATTTTCCAGATTGTTCAGTGTCTGCCAGTGGCTGGTGAGCTGGTGGCTGGCAAATCTGCATTGGTTGCTATCACCCCGAGGATTTGGAAAGGAAAGGGAAGAAGTGCTTTTGGTGACCTATGTTCTCAAGAACATAAAACCTTGGTAACTGCTTCATACTAGGCTGGGCATCTCAACCCGAGGTCTGTATGATCTCAAGGGAGATGAATAGAGAGCAACTTTCTAAATATATGTGTCTACGTGCATTTAGGGGGAAGTTTCATAGTGTTCACTGAGTTCTCAAGGTTGGCCAGGAGCCAAATCATGTATGAACAACCATCCTGTAAGTGTGGCCCCAGTAGGGAGGCTCAGGCAATAAAGGATGAGTCAGGATTTAGCTCAGAACCTGGACTCTAAGAAGTTCTCCTACTCCATCAGAAGCTTTATTTACCTTTGAAGAGCAGCAGTGAAGAAAGAAACCAATAGTTACATTTGACCCTTCAAATCTATCTTTAATAAAAGATCATTTCCTTTGTACTTGGTCTTGTTTGGGGGTTGATTTGCAATTATTAGACTTTATTATGTGCTTGAAGGAGCAGATAGAGGAAGAATGAGGTTATTATTGCTTTATCCTTTGATATATCCTGAAACTGTAGAGTTGGAAGGGAGCAGAAAGTTCATGTTGTTTACCTGAAAGCCCCAACCCTGTTGCCTCATCCAGAATCTTCTCTATGCCACTCCCATCAAATGGCTATTTAGCCTCTAGCAGGCAGAGAATGCTCTGTTCACTTTCCATTCATCTATTCAACTGCACATTCTCATATGCCGTGTACTCTGCTAGGTTCTGGGAAGATGACAAATAACAGCCTTGGTGGCTGTCAAGGAGCTTACAGTCCAGCGATCTGGAGAGGCAGACATTGAATAGTGATGAAGAATGTTAGAGCAGGGACAACTCTGAGGCTAATGGGGATCACACTGCTCTGTGGGTGGTGGTGCTTATAGAAGGCATTTCCAAAGAAAGTAGTATCCAAGCTGAGCTGACAGGGAAGGAGGAGCTGGGAAAATGGAGGAAGATTGGGTTAGGGAGTGGTGTAGGCAAAAGGAGTGGCACAGTCAAGGATCTAAGAATGAAGGAGAAGGAGCAAGGCTTAGTGGAGAAAGTGAGAGGCCGTGATTGGAACAGAAAAAGAGAATAAATAGAATAAATAAATAGAGTGATTTCAATGGCAACCTGCTTTTTTTTAGACAAGTCTGAGTGAGAAAGTTTCCCCTGACCTTTCTACTTACAGCCGTCTGATGCTCCTAGGCAGAGAAACATCTTCATGGGATTTATGAAGACAAACAGACATCCCAGCCATGAATTTTCTCCTCCACTTCCTTATATTGGACATAACTTTAAAACAAGAAACAAGTTTCGGTTCTGCTGTACCCTTGCTATGACCACCACCTGGAACATTGTTTTGGGCCCATCCACTCAGCCCAAAGGTTTGTATATGTTCACCTACCCTTTCCGACTGTGTGCTTCTGAAGGATGGGGACCATGACTAATTCTCGCAAGTGCCTAGTGCAGGCCTAGCATACAGCAGGCGCTCAGTTAGTGCTTCGTGGGTGACCAGTGAATGGGTGAATGGCTTAGGTGCCAATCAGTGATGAATCCTATGAGCTGCTGTCTGTGAAGTAGAGAGGGGCAAACAGGGAAGCTGGACAAGTAATGGCAGGAACCGTCAGTGTCAGCCAAGGAAGCTGAGGTTCCTTTTGTGCTGTGAATTTCATGGGTATGATTATACTTCTCAGTGTATATTTCTCTCCTCCAGATCTTAATAGTACCCCTAGTGATATAATACTTGACTCACATAAATTTAATATTGTGAAAATGGTTGCATAACCACCATAATTAGATTTTAGAGATCTTGGGAAGTTTGCATTACCAACCAACAAAGCAGCTAGTGTGTCAGTGAATACTGCAAAACCACAATGGGAAATTGCCAGTAACCACCCTAAAGAGAAGGGACTTCCCTGGTGGCTCAGCTGGTAGAGAATCTGCCTGCAATGCAGGAGACCCCGGTTTGATCCCTGGGTTGGGAAGATCCCCTGGAGAAGGGAAAGGCTATCCACTCCTGTATTCTGGCCTGGAGAATTCCATGGACTGTAGAGCCCATGGGGTCACAAACAGTCAGACAAGACTGAGCGACTTTTGCTCACTCTAAAGAGAAGACCTTTTCTCTCTCTGATCTGTGTTTCTGTTATTGTGTGACTTCTCAATGCCTTGGCTCATGTCTTGTTTTATTGGTGATAATTATATTATATTCAGTTATAGTATTGTGGTAGACAGTCTCCAAGATGACCCGCAAAGATTCCTATCACTTGGAATCTATGCTCTTGTGTAATCCTGTTCCCTTGAGTGTGGACTGGAGATAGTGTCTCACAACTAACCAACAAAATTTTGGAACAATGATGTGTCACTTCTTGGCTTAGGTTATGAAAACGACTGATTCAGCCATGGGCTTCCCTCTCTCACTCTCTTACTCATTTTCTCCAGGGGAAACCAATTGCCATGTTGTGAGCTGCCCTATGGAAAGGCCCACATGGCAGAGAACCGAGGGAAGCTCCAAACTGACAGCAAGCAAAGAACTGAGGTTTTCAGTGTCAAAGTCCGTGAGGACTTGCATGCTGCTAGCAGGATGTGCAAAAGCCTGGAAGTGGATCCTCTTCTCAGCCAGCTCCTTGATGGCAGCCTTGAGGGAGACCTTGAGGTAGAGGCACCCAGCCAAGCCGTGTCTGGATTTTAGACCCATAGGAATGATGAGATAATAAATGCTTTAAGCTGCTAAGTTTAGGACACTTTGTTATACAGCAATAGCTATCTAATAGAGGTTTTGGTCCCACCTGAGAGCTGGTGCTGTAACAAATACCTAAAAATATGGAGTAGATTTCTAATTGGCCAGTGAATAAGGCCTGGGAAGATTTTCTGATGTGTGTATCTGTGAAAACCTAAGTTAAGGTGAACAGATGTAGAAATCTGAACTTTGATGAGCTGCTGGGGAGGTCTTAAAGGGAAATAAGAAACATTTCATGGAAATTTGAGGAAGGGAGGTCTTTGAGATGTCATGGCAGAAACTTGATATTATTGCCTACAGTGATGTGGAAAGTAAAAAGTAAAAAATGTGCCCAGTGAACTGAGTCATCTAGGTAAGGAGATTTCAAAGTACAGGGCTGAAGGTGCTGCCTGGTGCTTCCTTGTTGCTTATAGTGAAATGCAAGAAGACAGAGATATATTGAGGGAAATACTGATAAACAAAACAGAGCCAGGCATTGATGAATTTCTCAGCCTCTCCAGATGGCAAACAATGCTAAAATTAAGAAACACCTTTCAAGTGAAGATAAAATCCAGGGCACTGCCAGGATCTTCCCCTAGTTGAAACTTCAGATAGGACTGGCCTCAGCTGACTTCTTGTTAGAACCTTGTGAGAGATCTGAGGGTGTAGGCATGTGTCTTGACTCACAGAAGCTCAGAGATAATGCTTGTTGTTTTAAGTTGCTAATTTTGGGGGTAAGTTGTTATGCAGCAATAGATAACTAGTACTGTCATTATCATCGCCATTACTATATTACCTGTGCAACCAGAAGGATGTCCATCTTCATTGTATGTAAGGTAGAACAGGGAGTCTGCACCAAGGACAGAGGGCAGTTAAAGTTGAGATTAGTATATTGAAACAGGGGATTAGGTAAAAGTTAATATAATTGAATGGTCCTAAGATTTTTCTGGGAAATCTGACCAGTCTAAAAGACCTACAGGAATTAATTTCAGAGATTCTGCAAGAATAGTAGAGCCAGATCTACAAGGTCAGTGGGCCCAAGCCATACACATAGAGCTTCCAATCAGTTTTAGCATGCCATCTTTTTTTTTTTTATTGACGTATAATTAAGATATAACATTATATTAGCTTCAGGTGTACAACATGATGATTCAATACTTTTGTATATACTGCAAAATGACCACCACAGTAAGTCTTGTATCAGTCACCATACATAGTTACAACTTTTTTTTCTTATGAGAGAACTTTGAAGATCTACTCTCTTAGCAAGTTTCAGATATGCAAGACATATTGTTAATTTCATTCACCATGTATTATTAATTACAGTAACCATGCTATACACTACACCCCTCATGACTTATTTACTTTATAGCTGAAAGTCTGTAACTTTTGAGCCTCTTCTTCTATTTTCCACCCCCTACATCCCACCCAGGGTTCCCACATTGTGCAGGAGTAAAGAATCTGCCTGCCAGTGCAGAAGATGCAAAAGACTGGCTTTGATCCCTGGGTCAGAAAGGTCACCTGGAAAAGGAAATGTCAGTCTGCTCTAGTGTTCTTGCCTGGGCAATCCCATGGGCCGAGGAGCCTGGCGGGCTGCAGTCCATGGAGTCACAAAGAGTCAGACACAGCTGAGCACACAGCAGCAGCAGCTACAGCCCACCCCCTGCCTCTGGCAACCACTGATGTGTGTGTAAATGAGCTGATTATTATTGCTTTTAAGATTCCACAATAAATGAGCTCATTGGCATTTGTTTCTCTGTCTGACTTACTTAACTTAGAATGATGCCCTGAAGTTTCATCTATATTGTGCAAGTGGCAAGACTTCTTCCTTTTTATGGCTGAATAATATTCATATATGTATACACGTGTAAGCACACCACATTTTCTTTATCCATTCATCAGTGATTGGATTCTTAGGTTGTCCCCATGTCTTGGCTATTGTAAGTAATGCTGCAATGAACATAGGGGTGCATATATATTTTCTAATTAATGGGGTTTTTTTGTCTTCAGATAAATACCAAGAAGCAGAATTGTTGAATCACATGGTAGTTCTGGGGCTTCCCTGGTAGCTCAGCTGGTAAAGAATCTACCTGCAATGGAGGAGACTTCACTTTGATTCCTGAGTTTTGGAGAAGGGCTAGTCTACCCACTCCAGTATTCTTGGGCTTCCCTGGTAGCTCAGATGGTAAAGAATCCACCTGTAATGCAGAAGACCTGGGTTCAATCCCTGGGTTGGGAAGATCCTCTGGAGAAGGGAATGGCTACCCACTCCTGTATTCTTGCCTAGAAAATTCCATGGACAGAGAAGCCTGGTGAACTACAGTCCATGGGGTCACAAAGAGTTGTACACGACTGAGTGACTTTCACCTCACTACACTATGGTAGTTCTATTTTCAATTTTTTGAGGAACCTCCATACTATTTTCCATGGTGGCTGCACCAACTTACATTCCCATCAACAGTGCACAGGTTGCCTTTTCTCTACCTCCTACCCACACTTGTTTCTTATCTTTTTGATGATAGCCATTTTGACAGGTGTGCGGTGTTATCTCATTGTAGTTTTGATTTGCATTTCTTTGATGATTAGTGATGCTGAAACTTGCAACTTTTAAATATAAACAGACACAGGCATTTGAGGACAGCACCTAACATGAAAGGCACAAACCAAAACAAACAAACAAAGGCAACTTTGAGGAAATGGCAAATGTGTAAGAAGCAAAAAAAACTTCAAAGAAATCTATCAAAATGCTCAAAGAGATAAAAGATGAGGAGCGAATATGGTGCAGCCAAACCCCAGAGCAGGATGCTGTAAAGAAGGAACACTCAGAGATCACAAACAGCTCTTGGAAATTTAAAATTTGGCAGCAGAAACCAAAAGCTCAGGAGTTGGGTCCAAAGACTGTATGATCAAAAATGGAAGTTTTTTTTTTATGTTTGTTTTTTTTCACAGCAACATGTCCAGCATCTTGAATTTTACTCTGTAAACAGCAGACACTCTGCAAAAATTTGTTAAGAGGATGAGTGAATGATAATAAATTGGGTAAATCTTCTTGAAATTGTTATTCACTTAGTTGTGTCTGACTTTTTGAGATCCCATGGCCTCTAGCCCATTAGGCTCCTCTGCCCGTGGAATTCTCCAGGCAAGAATCTCCTTGGAGCAGAGGAGATAGGCAGACATGGGAAAGAGGAAAGCAAAGCGAAAGGCCTCCAAGAGATCTGAACTCGAGTAATGGGAACTCTGGAAGGAATAGTCAGATGGGAAACAAAGAATCACTGAAAGAAAGGCTCAGTAAAAATTCCTTAAAATGAGTGACTTGGATTTCCAGAATCACCATAATGAATACAATTGGAGCTACACTAGGGCACAGCACTGTAAAAATTTTAGGACATCAAGGACAGCCACACCTGAAGCTAAAAGACAATGGAATAATACTTACAAAATCTGAGGGGCAAATAATTTCCAACCAAGAATTCTATACTCAAAGAATCAATAAATATAAAGGTAGGACACAGATATTTTCAGAGATTCAAGATCTCAAAAAATTTCTTTCCTGTGCACACTCTTGTCTATGAGGCAACTAAAGGATGCACTTACCAAGATAAGGAAGTAATCTAAAGAAAACAAAGACATGGAATTTAAGAAACAGGCTCTAACACAAAGCAGAGGTGAAGGAAATACCCAGCATAGTGGTGCGAAGAGGGTCCAAGATGACAGCTGTATAGCAGGCATGGAGAACAAGTTCAAGTTGGAGTCAGGGAGATTTCTCCAAAAAACAGAAAGTTAACAGAACACCCAATGTGTCTGGCTGTATTGAGAAGAAATTCATACAGTTGGAGGAGAACTTGAGGGTAAATCAGTGAGAAGTACATAGAAAATCAACAAGACCATTATTTAGTCTTGGAAACTAAATAGCCCAGGGAAGCAAAATATGCAAGAATGGGAAAACAATGATAGTGTACAAATGGCTTAGCTGTGAAGAACAATGATGTAGAAACTAAATGTCGACCTAACCAAACTTACCTTCTGGCTCTGCAGGGATAGAGAATGGGCGCAGGAGAGGGAAAGGGTGCATATACCTGGTGGGACCAAGAGGAGGACGTTACATCTTCATCTTCCAGATGAGTCAACAGAATCTCAAAAGTTTTTAAAAGTAGCCTTGCCAGCAGGTTATTTAGTGACACGGGAATAAATTGAAGGGAAAATCAGGTAAGAGGGTTGAAAGTGATCACCTTTTGGGAGTGGGAAGTAAAATGCAGAGTGTGGTGAAGCCTACAGAATTATTTCCTCTTTATACTATGTACATGTTGCTGCTGCTAAGTAGCTTCAGTTGTGTCCGACTCTGTGTGACCCCAGAGATGGAAGCCCACCAGGCTCCTCAGTCCCTGGGATTCTCCAGGCAAGAACACTGGAGTGGGTTGCCATTTCCTTCTCTACATGTTAGCCTTTGATAAAAAGATAAACTTGATTAATAAAAAATCAAAATGACAAGCTAATAAAGAAAAGAAAGTAACCAGATGGTAGCAAAAGAAAGGAGTGATTTATAAATAGCACAACACTGCAAAACCTTGCGCAGAGCAGAGCTATGATAGAAAGAAGCAGATACCCAGAGAAGAGACGTGAAGATGAGTTAGTGCTTGAGAGGAAGATAGGGGTCGGGAATGAGGGTGGCACAGAGTGGCAGAAAGAGCATTTTGGGCAGAAGGAACTGTGTGAGCAAAGGGGAGGGTGGGATGAATGGGGAGACTGGGATTGACATACACTACTATGTGTAATTGACATACACTACCATGTATACTTGGGGCTCAAGTTAGACTGGAAGGAAACCATGAAACTTCTCTTTGGGAATCCTTCCTTTGCTAGTCTGCCTTCTGAAGTTCGGCTTCTGGTTTTCTCCCATGACACACTCATCCTTTCCCCAAATCTTGAACCCTAGGGTTTTATGTTAACAGGGTGGTGGCTCAGATGGTAAGGAATCCTCCTGCCATGTGAGAGACCTGGGTTCGATCCCTGGGTTGGGAAGATCCCCTGGAGCAGGGAAAGGCTACCCACTCCAGTATTCTTGCCTGGAGACTCCCCATGGACAGAGGAGCTTGGCGGACTTCAGTCCATGGGGTTGCAAAGAGTCGGACACGACTGAGCAACTAAGCACTATGTATAAAATAGATACTAATGAGAATCTACTGTCTAGCACAGGGAACTCTACTCAGCGCTCTGTGGTGACCGAAATAGGGGGAAAAGCCAAAAGAAAGAGAGATATGTATACCTATAGCTGATTCACGTTGCTGTAAAGCAACTATATTCCAATACAGAAAACCAAAACAAAACAGAACAAATAACCAAAGCCAAGAAGATATGAAACAACAGGTCATGTTTAGAAAACAGTGCATCGAAAAGTGGGCCATTGCTTCCTAGCTGCAGAAGTCATCTTGAAAGACACAAATTCAGATGCCATTAAAGCTAGGAGACAGAGGGGGTGTTTTAATAAGGGCTCCACTGGGCTCAGAGGACTGGACTTGGCAGGAGGGCAGCAGCGGAAGGAAGGGTGAGGGTGGGCAGGAACAAGGATGGGGGACCAGGCTGCATTTTAGCCAGAAGCTGAATATGGCAGGGATAGAGTTTGGTGGATGGGTTTCAGTGGTGGTGACTTTCCAGGCAGGCAGGAGCAGTCACCCAGGGTGGGGTTAGAGACTGCCAGAGTTGCCAGGCTGTGGTCCTGATGCCAGCTGTGCCCATCGCTTGGAGTCCAAGCTAGATCATCCGTAACCAGACTGGGCTTTGAAAAGTGTCCTGCCCCATGTAGTTTGGAAAGGTCTGGCTGCTACAAAGGATATCTTTCCCGAACAGAAAGTCTTTTTGATCTCTACAAGCCTGTTTTCTTCACTATAAAATGGAGATAATGAGGGTAATAATAGGATCTAACTCTTGGGGTTGTACCAAGGAGGATCAAAAGGAGCTGATGTGGGTGAGACAGGATTATGGATTGTAAAGAACTGTGCAGATTAGAATTATTCTAAACTTCCCTCAACTCTGACCCTGCACTCCCTGGCCCCATCACCTCTCTAAAGGAGGTAGCACATTTGCTCTAACTTGGAAACTAACTGTGAGTTGACCTTGTACCTTCCAGTGGCCAGATTTACTTCCAGTGTTTTGTGGTTTTTGTACTGACTTGCACAGCAGTAGTGGAATAAATGAAACATATGTATTCCCTGGGCTTTCCTGGTGGCTCAGCCAGTCAAGAATCCTCCTGTGATGTGGGAGAGCTGGGTTTGATTGCTAGGTTGGAAAGATCCTCTGGAGGAGGGTATTCTTGGCAACCCACTCTCTTGCCTAGAGAATCCCCATGGACAGAGGACCTGGTGCTGCAAAGAGTTGGACATGACTGAGCAACTAAGCACAGCACATGTATTCTCTAGAGCATTAAAACCTCATTGTTACTATTTTTAGGAGAACATCAGAATGACTGGGCTATTTGATATTTGATAATTCAACTTTTTGAACTCAAATATATTCTTACATCATGTTTCATTTTAAAATAATTTGTGTCATAAATGTGTGTGTGAGCACATATCTGTGTAGGTGTTGACCCTTTATTCCTTCGGAAGATGAAAGAACAAGGTTTTTTTTTTATAATCCTAGGATATTATTTGGGGTTAGACCTGGTCACAATACCTTTATTTCTTTCCACTTTATCATTTTTCCCTTCCAAGCTGGGGGCCTCTGCTCTCAAAGGTGGTGTGGCCAAAGTCTCCTTAAGGTGATGTTTTATCAGAGAAAGAAATATTGTGCCCAATGCCTTCAAAGAAAGGAGCCCACTGATGGTTTTGCTGCATCAAATATCAACCCTCTTCAGTTACAGTTATCAGCTTCTAGTGGGAATGCCCCAGAGGCAATGTTTTGTGTTTTAACCTTTTCTTCCGGTGCAGAGGTAATTTGCAATGTCTGGCACTGTAATAGAGCTCCCATAGACTGGCACCAGTTGACATGTGTTGTGGTGTGATACGTAATTGATATACTCTGGTATGGCACACTGAGTGATCTGTTCTTGATAAATAGTTTCAACACACCCTCTTATGGTCCCCTTTCCTTTGCTGTAGTGTTTGTGAGAAAGAGAGCCACTCCAGTTTTCTCAAGTGGAGGGGTTTTTATTCTGAGACTACACACTGGAGTTGAACCTGGAGATACTCCTGGAATGGAGGCTGCTCAAGTGATAGGTGTTGGTTCTAACTCTTTTATGGGCTACTTCCTCTTTCTGTTTCTGCTATCCCACTGACTTCTTCCTGCCCTGCCCTGTATCTTTTATTCACATAAAAGCTTTTGCTTACTTATAACTTTGGATTGCTGCAACACTTAGTGATGCTGCATTACATTAGGATGTTTTTCACCTTCAGATCCCCTGGTTAACCAGCCCATTTTATATCCTGGTTAAAGTCTTAAAAGATGGAATGCGATTGGTCCAGGTCATCATTTTATTACAGGATCAGTGGTCATACCCACTCCTTGTCCAGTCTTTAGTTGTAAGGGGAGGGGCCTCTGTATAGCCATGTAGCACCATCTGTGTTACAATGAACTGTGGTAGACAGGTCCTGTGACTTATGTCTCCATTATGGGCAAAGTCTTTCTTTTAGTCAGAGAAATATAGAACGCAAAATTCAGAGTGTCCTTCCAGCCAGAGGACTGATTAAATATTTTAATAAATGAAATCCAGACTCACTGGTAACATTATAGCAATGGCCTTTGTACTTATTTTGCATTGAAACTTTATAGCTTTAGATTATATTTTGGTATTAATATTCTCCCAGGTAGTTAGGCAGGAGAAAATATCTCTGAAAATCAAGTCCATGACTGTATTCTCCAAATGTCTCTTGGTTTTCAGTTGCCTCTCTGCTACAGGGCAGCTGGCCCAACTCAAATCCCAAGTGCAAACTTGGATGTGCTCATGAGGTGGAAGTTTTCTGCTAACTGAAGGAATCCATCAGTCAAATACCCCAAGATATGGAGGTAATTTCTAGCAAAGTTTTTGTGGCATTAATTTGTTTTACTCTGACAACTTGATTAATCAGTTTTATTGTGACAACTTGTTTTGCTGCAATGCTGCCTAATCAAGGAGCTGTCACCAAAATACTTTATGACTCCCCTATTTCCATCACAAATCAAAAACTTCACTGACAGCTCACCAACAGAAGAAGCAGTGATAATTAAATGCATTCTGACAGAATTAGGAAGCATTCAGTTGGGTGACGTTATTAGGAGAGATTGCACTTGCAGAGAAAGGAACAATCAGAAGGTACTCTTTCTAAGTAATTATGCAGTTTCCCTGGCAACCCCCAAATGCCACACCTGTGTAAAGGTGCAGGGGGTGAGCTGAAAGTTTTGCATGCACCTCTGATGAAGCTGTGTAAAGGTGCAGGGGGTGAGCTGAACCTGGAATGGAGGCTGCTCAAGTGATAGGTGTTGGTTCTAACTCTTTTATGGGCTACTTCCTCTTTCTGTTTCTGCTATCCCACTGACTTCTTCCTGCCCTGCCCTGTATCTTTTATTCACATAAAAGCTTTTGCTTACTTATAACTTTGGATTGCTGCAACACTTAGTGATGCTGCATTACATTAGGATGCTTTTTCACCTTCAGATCCCCTGGTTAACCAGCCCATTTTATATCCTGGTTAAAGTCTTAAAAGATGGAATGCGATTGGTCCAGGTCATCATTTTATTACAGGATCAGTGGTCATACCCACTCCTTGTCCAGTCTTTAGTTGTAAGGGGAGGGGCCTCTGTATAGCCATGTAGCACCATCTGTGTTACAATGAACTGTGGTAGACAGGTCCTGTGACTTATGTCTCCATTATGGGCAAAGTCTTTCTTTTAGTCAGAGAAATATAGAACGCAAAATTCAGAGTGTCCTTCCAGCCAGAGGACTGATTAAATATTTTAATAAATGAAATCCAGACTCACTGGTAACATTATAGCAATGGCCTTTGTACTTATTTTGCATTGAAACTTTATAGCTTTAGATTATATTTTGGTATTAATATTCTCCCAGGTAGTTAGGCAGGAGAAAATATCTCTGAAAATCAAGTCCATGACTGTATTCTCCAAATGTCTCTTGGTTTTCAGTTGCCTCTCTGCTACAGGGCAGCTGGCCCAACTCAAATCCCAAGTGCAAACTTGGATGTGCTCATGAGGTGGAAGTTTTCTGCTAACTGAAGGAATCCATCAGTCAAATACCCCAAGATATGGAGGTAATTTCTAGCAAAGTTTTTGTGGCATTAATTTGTTTTACTCTGACAACTTGATTAATCAGTTTTATTGTGACAACTTGTTTTGCTGCAATGCTGCCTAATCAAGGAGCTGTCACCAAAATACTTTATGACTCCCCTATTTCCATCACAAATCAAAAACTTCACTGACAGCTCACCAACAGAAGAAGCAGTGATAATTAAATGCATTCTGACAGAATTAGGAAGCATTCAGTTGGGTGACGTTATTAGGAGAGATTGCACTTGCAGAGAAAGGAACAATCAGAAGGTACTCTTTCTAAGTAATTATGCAGTTTCCCTGGCAACCCCCAAATGCCACACCTGTGTAAAGGTGCAGGGGGTGAGCTGAAAGTTTTGCATGCACCTCTGATGAAGCTGTGTAAAGGTGCAGGGGGTGAGCTGAAAGTTTTGCATGCACCTCTGATGAAGCTGTGTAAAGGTGCAGGGGGTTAGCTGAGAGTTTTGCATGCACCTCTGATGAATGCCTGGGATTTTCCCTGCTGGATCTGGAGAAAGCTGAGCCTCTGCTCTTGCTGATTATCAGTAGAGTCATTAGTATTTATCCAGTAGACAGTGGGAAAGAGAGTAAACTTGTCAGGAATGGAAAATGTATTATAGGAGGAGCTTAGGAAATGCATTCCCACCTGTTTCTAGGAGCTGTGCCAGAAGCAATGGGAAGGTGGTAGAGAGAAGCGTATGAGGGTGTGCCTCTTCCAGAGGGGCCCAACAAGTGATCATTTAAAGAACTCAAGAAGTTAATTTTTCTGCTTTGTGCTTATCATTATACCTACAGCAAAGGTGATGAAGGGAAGCACCGAAAGAACAACTCCCTCAGCAGTCCAAAATCCCTAGATAAAAGAATGTCTACTGGTCAAACACTTACAGTGTCCTGGGTACCATATAAGCCGCTCTATGTATATTATATCATTCAACCATTACAACAGCTGTATAATAGGCATTATCAGTTCCCTTTTCCAAGGAAGGAAACTGAGGCTCAGAGTTGTTAAGTAACTTGTCCAAAGTCTTATAGTGAATAAGTGTAAGAGCCAAGATTCAAATTCAGGTTGTTCTGATTCCAAGCTTAAATATTTCCAGTGAGCTTCATCAGGGCCCCCTTGCTGTCTCCCTGCCTGGGATAATTCCTTGGCAGCAAGGAATCTCCATCTCTTGGAGAATTGCCAGTGGATCCAGGGAATTTGAAGCGGGGATGGCGTTGGCGAGGAAAAACTTATTTATTAATATAAGATTAGATTAGGAAGAAATGGTGTAGTAGGAAAATTTAGTGGAGAAAAGAGGCTGATTAACTTGGTTTACGTGGAAAACCAATAAAGTTCCAGACAAGGAACTTGCACCGTCTACGTTGGGCCATAGGTGCTCGCTTGAACAGCGGAGGGTGCCCTGACTTGGGCTCCCTCTCTCCTGGGTCTCAGAAGCCAGGCAAGTAAGTAGACATGGAGAGCCTCCACGTTCCAAGGGATCAGCCTGAAAAGGAGAGAGAGGGAGCAAGAGAAAGAATCTACGGGGGAGGCCAGGCTTGTGCAAAAACCCCTCCCCAAGTTTATTATTTAAAAGGTGTTTTATACCCTAAATTTTACATAATGGAATATACAGAGTCTCGCAGGGGCAGCAGTCCTGACCCTTTCTGTATATCTTTTTGTATACAGAAGGTCTCAGGTGATTTACATTATCTTCTGGCCAAGAGGCTTGTTAACACTTTTTGGCTCTCTTCCTTAATGAATGTTAATCTCGTTTCCCCTGAAGTGTTTTTTCTCTAACCTGCATATCTTTAAAGCACTAAAGTTGCATCTCTATAGAACAAAGGCGCAGTGGGTTATAACAAAGAAGTTACTTAACTCAAAGATCTAATGTTGCTACTTGTTTTTTCTATATACCAACTATATCAACAAATAAAAGATATGAAAATTTGGCAGCAAGTATTGGCTCAGCAATGAAACGCTTAATCAGTTTTATTCTAATGATCTTGACACTTTGGAAGCCCCTGCATTCTTAGGATGTTTTAAGCTTCCTGTACCTCTCGGTTGGGAGACTGTAAACAACTCACAAGCTGTAAAAAATCCAGGGGAACCTGTTAGGCAAGCTAGAAAGTTATCAGAGGGGGTTTTAAGCCAAGACATCCTTTTGCAGGAGACTGAAGCCCTGAATTAACTTTTTTCCAGGGAGTGTCAGAAGAATTCTTAGGATGTTTTAAGCTTCCTGTACCTCTCGGTTGGGAGACTGTAAACAACTCACAAGCTGTAAAAAATCCAGGGGAACCTGTTAGGCAAGCTAGAAAGTTATCAGAGGGGGTTTTAAGCCAAGACATCCTTTTGCAGGAGACTGAAGCCCTGAATTAACTTTTTCCAGGGAGTGTCAGAAGAGTGGAAAAGTAGACGGATTCTAGGTTTTGAGGTACATGCTCAGGAAATACCAGGGGGGAAACACTGAGGCTTGGTTCGCCTTGCCCATCAGGCCTCTGCCGCATGACCTTGTCATGAGTGGGACTCCTCACGCTGGCTACTAGCAGAGGATGGCATTGTATTGTCTGCCATCTGTTCAGACACAGGTGGAGAGGTTTCTTCACTTGTAGTGAGGTGGTTGGGTGCAGCAGGTCCAGCCCTGAGTGCAGAAGTGCAGGGGAGATCAGCTCTGTTACATTAGGCAGTCTGTCTCCTTGCCGTCCTGAGTTACGAATGAGCGATGTGAGCTCTCCTGGGGAAGGTCCTGTTTTGCAGGCGCTATGGAGATGAGTGTTATGACAGGCAGGACATTTATGGCCCCAGATGCCACAGGGCACAAAAGTCAATATGTTACATGCTCATTTAGCATGTTTGACTCTAATGAAACAGGTTGGAAATAATTGGCTTTTTAAGAAATGCTGCATTTCATTTCATTTCCATCAGAAGGCATACACCCGCTGGGTGGTTGTAACTCCAGACTTCACAGATTTACCTTATTCTGAGATTGGCAAGGAGGGGATGGTGGGGACAAATAGAAGTATGTGTACCAGAGAAAAGGTCAAGGAAGGTATCCCTCCAAGAAAAGTACAAAGCATGGTTGTGTAGGGGTTTTAAGTTCTTTGGCAGTTGAACATTTTCTACTTGTGTGTGATCAATTATTTCCTTACCAGTGATCAAGGTCTAGCACCGCTGGCCTGGGATGATTGGAAACAATTTCTCGTTTCCCCCTTCACTGATTGCCAGTTGAAGTCTATGAAATGGTAAATGGCATAATGTTTGAAAGTGTTAAGTTTTAAAATCAACAAAAGGTTGTACTTTCATGACAGTCAGGTCTAGATGATGAAGTAGAAACTATACTACTTATTTCTATAGAGAGAATTGGAAATAGGGATTTGATAGAATAGATCAATCAGTTCAGTTCAG
>SJYC01088113.1:0-19747 GCA_006408675.1 Madoqua kirkii
AAGAGCCTATTCCAAATAGCGTCACATTCTGAAGTTGTGGGTGGACATGAATTTGGGAGGATGCTGTTCAACCACTATGCTGGTAGAGCTGACAAGGACCCGGGTCTCCCCCCAGCCATGTTCCCTAGGGGCGTCACCCAGGTCTCCCCCAACCACATCCCCTAGGGGCTTCACCAGCGGCCCGGCTAAGAGAGGCTGGGTTGGCAGCTGCGGCTGTGGCTGTCAGTCTCCCGTGAACTTGTCAAGACGGAGAGGGAAAAAATAAACTGTGGGGTTAATGAAAGCAGTGAGATGATCTGGGATGATCCTCGTAATCCCCTGCTCTGAGCTCAGCTTTCCATCATCAGTCGAGGGTTCTTTTTTTACCCCCTTCTTTTTCAGAGTTTCCCCAGAGAAGCAAACCTTCCAAATTTAATAAACTTCCCTGCCCCCAGCTTTCCCTGAAATAATGTAATAGCAGGATGATTTTCAAATGTCTGTCCTGACCCTGTGATTGATGAATCCCAATGAGCAAAAAATGAAGGGGTGGGGGACACAGTGGCGAGGGGATGAGAATGCAGCAGTGTGTGTTTTTAAGTAATTTTAGTCATCCGTTTGGCTGTGCTGGGTCTTGGCTGCTGGGTGCAAGGCACCGGGGGCCACTCTCTAGCTGTGGCACATGGGCTTCTCACTGCAATGGCCTCTCTGGTTGCAGAGCACAGGCTCCAGGGCGCACGGTCAGTTCAGTCGCCCATGGGCTGCAGCACACCAGGCTTCCTGTCCATCACCAGCTCCCGGAGCCCACTCAAGCTCATGTCCATCATGTTGGTGATCCCACCCAACCATCTCATCCTCTGTCATCCCCTTCTCCTCCTGCCTTTAGTCTTTCCCAGCATCAGGGTCTTTTCCAATGAGCCAGCTCTTCGCATCGCATGGCCAAAGTATTGGAGTTTCAGCTTCAGCATCAGTCCTTCCAATGAATATTCAGGACTAATTTCCTGTAGGATGGACTGGTTAGATCTCCTTGCAGTCCAAGGGACTCTCAAGAATCTTCTCCAATACCACAGTTCAAAAGCATCAATTCATTGCCACTCAGCTTTCTTTATAGTCCAACTCTCACATTCATACATGACTACTGGAAAAACCATAGCTTCGACTAGACAGACCTTTGTTGGCAAAGTAAGTTCAGTTCAGTTCAAGTAGTGTCTCTGCTTTTTAATATGCTGTCTAGGTTGGTCGTAGCTTTTCTTCCAAGGAGCAAGCGTCTTTTAATTTCATGGCTGCAGTCATCATCCACAGTGATTTTATTTCCCAAAATAAAGTCTCTCACTGTTTCCATTGTTTCCCCATCTATTTCCCATGAAGTGATGGGACCAGATGCCATGATCTTCGTTTTCTGAATGTTGAGTTTTAAGCCAACTTTTTCACTCTCCTCTTCCACTTTCATCAAGAGACCCTTTAGATCTTCTTCACTTTCTGTCATAAGGGTGAGGCATATCTGAGGTTATTGATATTTCTCCCGGCAATCTTGGTTCAGCTTGTGCTTCATCCAGCCTAGCATTTCTCATGATGTACTCTGCATAGAAGTTAAATAAGCAGGGTAACAATATACAGCCTTGAAGTACTCCTTTCCTTATTTGGAATCAGTCTGTTGGTCCCTGTCCAGTTCTAACTGTTGCTTCTTGATCTGCATTCAGATTTCTTAGGAGGTAGGTCAGGTAGCCTGGTACAGTCAAAGGCTTTGGCGTAGTCAATAAAGAAAAAGTCGATGTTTTTCTGGAACTCTCTTGCTTTTTCAGGGATGAACGGATGTTGGCAATTTGATCTCTGGTTCCTCTGCCTTTTCTAACTGCAGCTTGAACATCTGGAAGTTTATAGTTCACATACTGTTAAAGCTTGGCTTGGAGAAGTTTGAGCGTTTCTTTGCTAGCATGTGAGATGAATGCAATTGTGCAGTAGTTTGAGCATTCTTTGGCATTGCCTTTCTTTGGGATTGGAATGAAAACTGACCTTTTCCAGCCCTGTGGCCACTGCTGAGTTTTCCAGATTTCTCGGGTGTGCAGGCTTCAGCGAATGCAGCTCCTGGGCTCTAGAGCACAGGCTCAGTAACTGTCTTCCACGGGCTTAGTTGCTCTGTGGCGCGTGGGATCTTCCCAGATCAGGGATCAAATCCGTGTCTCCGATTGGCAAGCAGACTCTTTAGCCACCAGGGAAGCCCTGTTTGTGTGTTTAAGTCTCTGCACGACTGCTGTGAGTGACAGTGGGAGCGGTCAGCAGAGAGGTGTGTGTGTACAAGAGTGTCAGGTGGCGTGAGGGGGGTCAGGGCTGAGTGTGAGTGAGCCATGTGTGGGCAGCTGATGCTGGGTAAGCGTGTAGATGTAACTGAGCAGAAATGACCACACGTGAGTGCACCTGCATGCTTGTGACTGTGTGTGCATGCTTGTGTGCCTGAGTACATGTCAGAGAGAATGTGGGCAAGTATGTCAGAGTACGTGTGTCCAGGCCGAGGATGTTCATGTGCATGTGTGAGTGTGTGTGCTTACCTGTCCAAGGCTAACCTAAGCCCAGGTGTGAAGGGTGTATGCGGGCCTGTGGGATTGTGGGTATGAGTGTGTGATGGAGAAAGTGTATAAGGCTGACGACACCGTGGCCACGGTCAACACCACCAGATCACATCCTTGAGAGCTGCCAGGAGAGCCATGCCTGAATGTTCTCCCCAGAAAAACAGCAACACAAACTGGAATTATGTAGGATGAGAGCTGTGTTACCCTTATTGTGGTAAGCATGTCATAGTGCATGTGTGATGAAATCATCCGTACACAGTGTCATATGCAAATTATATCCCAACGAAGCCACAGAAAGATGTGTGGGACCAAAGAAAGGATTTATGTAACCCTGAACATCATGCTAATATTAAAAAATAGCTCCTAGCGCCCCACACAGTCTGCCGCCTCCCACATTCCCTCTCTGAGCTCACCCAATCCACTCCACCCCCGCTCCCTCTCCTCCGGCCACACCAGCTCCTTGAGCACAGCAGGCTCACGTTTGCCTCAGGACCTTTGCACTCGCTGTTTTTCTTGCCTGGAAAACTCACCCCCCAGAAACCCACATGACTTCCTCCCTCACCTTTCCTGGCTCTGCTCTAGTGCCGTCTGATCAGAGTCTCCAGCTGTGACCACCATTGTCATCCGCCAGCTGTCCCAACCCCCCATCCCTGGGGTGGAGCAGAAGGACAGAAGGACAGACCACCCCACCGGGAGGAGGGAGTGAAGGGCGGCCAGAGGTGAGCGGGGAGCTGGTGACTATCAGGAAAACCCACTGGCTTGACAAGCAATCCCAGGCCGCGTAAAATTCCTTGTTGTCAAATCTTGGAAGGGAAGTTTTTTAGACTGTTTGGCTGGAGGGGAATTTAGAAACCATCTAGCCTCATGCTTCTTAAATGATTTGTGGTTGTGAACTAGTATTAAGCCTCTCTGGATAAAGAGTGGCAAAAATATGAAACTTCAAACCGGCTTAAACCAAAAAGCAAATCTGTTGGCTCATGTAACTGTAACATCCAGAAGTGAAAGTGGTTTCAGCTTGGCTGGCCCCGGGGACTTACTTGTGTAGTCAGGAATGGTCCCCCTCCATCCCTCAGCTCTGTTTTCCTTTGTGTTGGATTCAGACCCAGGGGGCTGTCTTGACCTGGGTGTCTCAGTGATCTGGGGCTTTCATTTAGCTTAGCAACCCGAGGTCATATCCTTGCAGAAACAATTCTAGGATGACACCCACTGCCCTGACTTGAACCCGCTGCTCAGGCCAGAAAGACGGCTCGATGCACAGGGTGTAGAAAGCACTTAATATTTCTGCTGACCAGCACGTGCTCTGCTGTGCTGTTTTCAGTTGCTCAGTCGTATCTGATTCTTTGTGACCCTGTGGAGTGTAGCCCACCAGGCTCCTCTGTCCATAGAATTCTCTAGGCAAGAATACAGGAAGAGGTTGCCATTCCTGCTTTAGGGGATCTTCCCCATGCAAGGATCGAACCTGCGTTTCCCGAATCTCCTGCATCGGCGGGTGGATTCTTCACCGCTGAGTCACTTGGAAGGCCAGATACTTGTGCAGTGTTACAGGTTCTCTACCACAATGGTAGATTGTATTTTCTCAGACTCCAAAATCAGTGCAGACAGGAACTGCAGCTGTGAAATTAAGAGATGTTTGCTCCTTGGAAGGAAAGCTATAACAAACCTTGACAGTATATTAAAAAGCAGAGCCATCACTTGCTGACAAAGGTCTGTCTAGTCAAAGCTATGGTTTCTCTAGCAGTCATGTACAGATGTGAGAGCAGGATTAAGTGCTGAGGCCCTCGTGCTTTTGAATTGTGGTGGAGAAGCTCTTGAGGGTCCCTTGGACTGCACGGAGATCAAACCAATCAATCCTAAAGGAAATCAACCCTGAGTATTCATCGGAAGGACTGATGCTAAAGCTCAAGTTCCAATACTTTGGCCACTTGATGCAGAGAGCCAACTCATTGGAAAAGACACTGGTGCTGGGAAAGATTGAAGGCAAAAGGGGAAGGGGGCAGCAGAGGATGAGATGGTTGGATGGCATCACTAACCAATGAACACGAATTTGAGCAAACTCGGGGAGATAGTGAAGGACAGGGAAGCCTGGTGTGCTGTAATCCATGGGGTCACAAAGAGTTGGACAGAGCTTAGCGACTGAAAGACAGCAACTGCAATTAAAAAAAAATCACCTCCAAATGCCAATGCATTCCTTTTTTGCTTACGTTCAGTTGAATCGCATTTTTACCTTTTAAAACCACAACTTCACGGTAGCACTAGTTATCTGCCTTTGACGTATATCTGTCCTGTGTCCCCTCCCCTCGTGGGCTTCACTGGCACCTGACCAAGCATCTGGATGAAGGTTTTAGCAGGTGCCAATGAGCTTAGCGCTTCTGGGTGTCACGGCACGAGTTCACCCAGGTTCTTGGTAGAGAGTTCAAGTCCAAAGGTGGGCTCCCATGGTGGAACAGCCTGAGAGTGAGCTGGCTTCCCCACAAATCCATAATAGCTTCATTCAACAAGCAGCACTTCCTGAGGTCAGCCTCCTGCCCCTGGGAGTGGCGAGCCTGGGCACACTGGACTGCAGGAGCCTCTGGGGGTCCCCATCCCAGGGGGGCACCTCCCCTACAAGGAAGCAGACTGCGGCAGGCCAGACAGCCATCCCACTCACCCCTCTGCTCGGCCCTAAATGCTTCCCCACCCGGATTTTTATCCCTGGGAGTAATTACATGTGATTTTCTGGTGACAGATGCTGTCAGATTCTGAGACCCTGGTGGGACAGACCGTTGGGTCTCCCCACTCCCTCCCTCCTCACCTTGTCTGGCTCCCTTCCTTCGCCTCTCGACCTCCAAGTGGTTATTAAAGTAAGAAGCAGCATTTCTGATCCAGCTGCAGCATTTCTGACGGCGCTCATCGCCGTCCTAGACAGGGCCTTCCCCTCTCCCTCCAGGGGCTGGAGAGATCTGCCCCAGATGGCCTCCTCTCCGATTTCTCAAGCTCCAGGTCATCTGCTCAGGGGCTCAGGCAGCCGTGTACTCATTCTGGCCTCTGCAATCTCGCTGGCCTCATTTCCCACTCTTTTACTTGATGGTGGGCCCCATCACACTTAACTCCTTTCTGCTCCTCTGACGTGCCCATCTTTCCCCTCCTTGCCCTTCCCACACCAGTTCTCCCAGCCCTTGCGCTGGCCTTGCTCTCTGCTGGGAACTTTTTTCCTTCAGAGCTTCCCACGGCTGCCTTGTATTCATCCTCCAGATCTACGTTATCAGAGAAACCTTGTTTGACCATCCAAACCAAAACAGTCTTCGCCCACCAGATGCTTTCTGAATCATGGTACTGTTTAACTCTTCGGGGCATCAGCATCTTCTGTTGATTTTCTTGGTGATCTACTGATGGGCTTGTTTCTGGTCTCTGATCCATTCCAATCAGAGGAAATAAGGGTCAGAGGAAGCCTGGTCAGTTTGTTCCTGGAGACCAAAGTGACTTCTGGCCCCAAGCGGGTCCTCAAAATCTTTGAATGTCTGATTTGGTCTCCACAGGAGCAGACACCATGACGGGAATTCAAGCGCAAGAAGTGAATTTGGGAAGAATGGGAAACACCACTAACTGAGTGGGGAAGTGACGTGGAAGGAAGCCAGCCCCTGCAGCAGGTGGCATCAAGCAAGTTTCCACCTTGGGCAACTGGAGCCTAATCCCATTGGGATGCTCAGGGCAACCATGGAAAACACGCACCTCAGTTACCCTCCCCTAGGGAGTGGGCAAGCTGGAGCAATCTCCAAACTCTAATCAGTCATTAACTGAGGGTTGCTCTTGGGAGGGGTGAGGTGAGGTGAGGTGAGGGAGTGTTAATTTCTTGGTACCTCCTACCTGCCACGTGCAGGGCAGAACTCATCACAACAGCTCATGGAAGCCCTCAGGCAAAGAAATACAGACGTTGGCACCTGCAAAGTCAGTCTGGGGTATACTGAATAAAGACCAGATGGACCCATGCAGAGGGCGGCGGGCTGATGGTGTCTGCTTGGTGAATAAATGAATGAATAGAAAAATATCAACATTCATTAATTTCATAAGCCTGAATATTTACAGAACATATAAAGCCTGGCGACAGAGTGATGATTTAAACAGACACAGTTCCTGGCCTGATGGAGCTGTTAGTCTGGGAAGGGAAATGAGATAGACTAGCAAAAACCAGACTTCACTGTTTAATTTCAACTATGACACAGGCATTAAGGAGATGGGGAAAGGAGGGTGGGGCTCTGAATATCTGTAAAGTGGAGACCTGGGGAGGATCTGCGGCATGACGGAAGGATCTTCCTGAGCAGGTCACAGTGAACCTGAACTATTAACTTGAAGGAACAGCATTTGCACAGAGGGAACAGCATTATGAAGGCTCTGAGACAGAATGGTGTTTGTTTGAGAATTACATTATTCGGCAAATTCTATCTTCAGTGGCCCGTCTCGAATCTCCACTAGGTATTAACAGCTAATGAACATCTCAGACTAATGTGTTCCCCCCCAGAAATGTTTTTCCAATCCCAAACTTGTTTCTCTCAAAAAAGTTTTCCCCTCCTTGTCAATGGTTCTTGCACTCTCCCCAATCACTCAAATGTCACCATGACACAGAAGAGCCCTCTGATCACTAATATGAACATGAAGCAGTATTCTACCCCATTTTGTTTCTTCATCACTGATATCACCACTTGACCAATTGTTTGTGCTTTGATTATCATCTGCCTCACTGAGATGTCAGATTCTCGAGAGGATAAATGTTTCTCTGTTTCCTGAGATATCTCTGCCCCTAGAATAGTACATGGCTCAACTAATATCTGTTTAAGTGAATGAATATCTGAACAAAAAATGAGTGAATGATTCTGTCTCCACTACCAGACTATGTGCTACATGAAAACTAGGACTATGTCTGACTTTTAGCTTAGGCTGCAAGAACCAAAATTCCCAGCCAGCAGTGGCTTAAGTACCCAAGACATGCAATTGTATCATTTAACAAGATTTCAGGAGTAGTCATGCTCAACCAGGGGTGATTTCGCCCATCACAGGACACTTGATAATATCTATGGAGACTTTTTTTTTTAATTGTCATGACTGGGATGTGAAACCTACTGATAGAGACCAGGAATGCCTCTAAACATTCTATAGTACACAGGACAGCTCCCCACAACAAAGAATTATCTGCTCCACATGAGGTTGAGAAACTGACCTAAATGAAAATTTCAGGGTCTAAATGGTTTCAGAGTTTGTTCAATAGTTCATTAATAAGAAGACTTTGTGTCCCTGTGTTTTCTAGAGTTTTCCTTCCTGGTTATAATGTGGTTGCCATAGCTCTGAGCACCACACTCATCATCCCAGTCATTCCAAAGAGAAACATATCTCTCTCTCTCTCCATCTCTTTCTGAAAAATCATTCATTATATGTCCAACCTGGGGTCACATGTCCACCCCTAGTCCAACTGTCCAATGAAGACTGAGTTACTGTGATTGGTTTGGATCCATTAATTCATTCTCTGGGACAGGACCCTGTGCCTGGGATCAAAATCAGGGTTATATGAGTAATAAAGAAGGGGAACGGCTGTTGGATAGTCAAGTCAAAGGGAAATGTCCATCACTGAAAATAATTTCATTTTTTACTTTTTATTGCTGCTGCTGCTAAGTCACGTCAGTCACGTCCAGTTCTTTGCAACCCCATGGACTGCAGCCCACCAGACTCCTTTGTCCATGAGATTCTCCAGGCAAGAATACTGGAATGGGTTGCCATTTCCTCTTCCATTCTTAATGCTCCTACCACCCAAACCAAAAACCAACAGACAAGTAGAAAATGCCTTGCTCTTCCAGTTATTGCCCACCTAGAGTTCTACCTTTGCCAAACTAACCCCACTTCCTCAGTTTGCTAGAGAAAAGAAGGCAATGCTTTCCACTGTTTCCCATCAGACCACGATGGGTCCTAGGTTTGCCTTTGAACCCAGATCAATCAGACACCCCTTCCAATAGTCCCTCAGTGAAATGCCCCTTCTTCTTCCTGCCAGAAGTCTCCTACTGGCTGGACAGCTCTAAGCTGCTGGTAGCAGTGGAACAAACATCCGAGTTCACCAAAAAGGCCTGACCTCAGGAAGGCAGGTGGATGTTAAGCACCTGAGCCCATCCTTCCGCAAATGCTAGACAGCTGTGCACATCTTTGGGGTGGAGATGAAAAACAGATACTTAATGTATCTGGTTAGAAATGAGGATTTTCTGGTTTGGTTATGCCTGTCATTTTGAATGTGTCTCTTCTATTATTTACAGCATTTGTGCACCTGACCTTGTCAATTTTATCCCCAGAAGCAACTTGGTGAACCATCTTCACAATCCAACCAGAGGTGCGGGGGAGCTCTCTGCCCAGACTCAACCTCTCAAGCCTTTGTTGAGAGACAAGTCTGGGTAAAGATGCACATGTAGGAAAAGATTTGGGAAGCTGTAGACACCGCTTCTCAACTCGGGGTAGAGCCAAAGCAAACTGGTTTCTTGATTTCACCCTCCTTTACCTTCACCTCCAAATCTGTGGATGGCCCCAACACCCAACCCATTCCAAGTCTCTCAGTCTCAAGGTTAAGGTTAAGGTTATCCTTAAGGTTAAGGTAAGGTTATCCTTTCCTTCTCTCATACTGTACATCCTTTCCATCCATAAATGCTATTAATGGCTCTTAATAAAGTTTATTCCCCAAACCCATCTACTTGCCATTACTTCCCTGGCCCTCCCTCTGGTCCAGACCATCATCATCTCTAAAGTACTGCAGCTGCCATCTCCTTGGTCTTCTTGTTTCTGTTCTTGCCCCCCTTTAAAGCCAGTCTCTACAGAGCAGCCAGAAAGATCTTTCAAAAAAGAAATCGGGTCAGGGGACTTCCCTGGTGGTCCAGTGGTTAAGGCTTTGCTTTCTAAAGCAGGGAGTCTGGGTTCAATCCCAGGTCAGGAAGCTAAAATCCCACATGCCTGGGGCTGAAAAACCAAAACATAAAACAGAAGCAATATTGTAACAAATTCGATAAA
Organism: Madoqua kirkii; assembly: GCA_006408675.1. Lineage (NCBI taxonomy): Eukaryota > Metazoa > Chordata > Mammalia > Artiodactyla > Bovidae > Madoqua > Madoqua kirkii. Next base: position 9,555 of record SJYC01088113.1, read on the forward strand.
GCCTTTTAAAATGGTTCACATCGAAACGAAAAAAATCTTTAAAAAAAAAGAAGAAATCATGTCAGGTCCCTGCTGCTGCTGCTGCTAAGTTGCTTCAGTCGTGTCCGATTCTGTGCGACCCCATAGATGGCAGCCCAGCAGGCTCCTCCATCCCTGGGATTCTCCAGGCAAGAACACTGGAGGGGGTTGCCATTTCTTTCTCCAGTGCATGAAAGTGAAAAGTGAAAGTAAAGTCTCTCAGTCGTGTCTGACTCTTAGCGACCTCACGGACTGCAGCCTACCAGGCTCCTCCGTCCATGGGATTTTCCAGGCAATAGCACTGGAGTGGGTTGCCATTGCCCTCTCCCCACCTTGCCTCAGATCCACCAATGACTAATTATTGCCCTTAGAATAAAATCCAAATTCCTGGCAATGACTTCTAAGCCCTGCGGGATTGGTTCCCCCGAGACTTCTGTTTCAGCCATGAGAGCTCTTCTGCTCACTGGTCACTGCAAACTGAGTCCCACCTCCCAGCCACAGAGGATGCCTTCCTCACACAGGAAAGACACAGTTCTCGGACCCAATTCTCAGACTTCCCTTGCCATCGCTCACTCCTTGTCATTCACATCTTCATGTCAGGGCCATATCCTGACAGCCTTCCTGAGCCTCCAGTCTACGCGGCCAACTCGCTTCCTCAATCACCATGACGCCGTCCCATTCTGTCTGTTGATTACTTGCTGAGTACTTTCCTCCCTCCATTAGACTGTCCCCTCTGTGAGAACACGAGCCGTTTCTAACTCTTTTGACACTATTTTCCGAGTCTAGAATGGCACCTGGAACATAGCAGAGGCTCAGTAAGTTGTTGCTTCGGTCCCTCCGTCGTGTCCGACTCTTTGCAGCCCCATGAACAGCAGCGTCCCAGGCTTGATTACTAGTGGCCTTTTCGCCAGAGAGTTGTCCTGATGTCCTGGGCCCCCAGGACCCCTGCCCTCTCTGTGTCTCCCCGAGCCTTGGCTGTCTGCTGCTGCTGCTGCTAAAGTCGCTTCAGTCGTGTCCGACTCTGTGCAACCCCATAGATGGCAGCCCGCCAGGCTCCCCCAACCTCTTGGCTGTCTAGGAACCTTCAAAAGGGAAGCAAACACCCTGGGAATGCCCTTCTCTCAACTAGACTCTAAGCTCATCAGGACAAAGCCTGGACTAGATCTAACTCTGTCTTCCCCTGGTTAGGTGCTGGATACATGGTGAATGGAGAATTCTGTCTCTACCTCAGAACGGTACTGAGTCCCAAGAAAAGCTTGGCTCTTTATTCTTGGCAAACTCAAACAGCACAGCATCTGCCCCAGAGTGCAACCTCTCTGAATTGGCACTTCCACTGCTAGGACACAGATGTGAGGCACACACGTGTGAGGCAAACATCAGGGGAGGAGGGGAGGGGTGTTTCCTGCAACATCGGCAATCCTGGGGGAAACCTGAAACTTAACCCGAAAGCTCCTCTTTACAGGAATGGCTTCTCCCAGTAGTAGGAAACACTCTAAGTTGATTTTTTTTTTTTTGATGTGAGCCATTTTTAAAGTCTTTATTGAAGTAGTTACAATACTACTTCTGTTATAGGTTTTGATTTTTTGGCCGTAAGGCATGTGGGATCGCAGCTCCTCGACCAGGGATCGAACCTGCATCCTCTATGCTGGAAGATGAAGTCTTAACCACCGGACCACGAGGGAAATGCCTCTGAGCTGATTTAAAAGACACAAAAGTGCTTGGATGCTGTGTTCTTTCTTGAGCGCCTACCACGTGCCAGGCCCTGTGCTAAATATATGGTATGTAACGGGGAGCAATGAGGACAGAAATCTGTGCTCAGTTGAGGAAGACAAGCAGGAAAACTAAATCAAAGGAAGAATAGGGAAGATGGGGATAAGGGCAATGGAGGAAAATTAAAAATTAAACAGGCCAGGGTCAGGGGATTGCCTAACTGTCTCCAAAGTCTCATGGAGATGAGGGTCCTGGGAAGAGGCAGTAATGAGGGTCTGGGCTTCTTGGGGTGTCTGATGGAGTCAAGGGGTCAAAGACAGATTAGTTCTGATGGTTTTGAGGCAGATAAAGGTGAACAGTGGGTATGGATGGGGAGGTGAGGAAGGGGTCTTGCTAAGAAAGCATGGAGCCTCCAGCGCCCCTCACCATGCAAGGTGACAGAAGGAGGTCCCGGGGGGCAGGTCACATGGGCTTCCTTCACTGCCCCTCCAAATCCATCCTGGAGGATGAGCCAGAGGGTAAATCTGAGCACTCCCCTCCCCCAGATTCCTGTGGGTTCAACCAGTGAGAAGCCCCAGCAGGAGCTGGAGCACAGAGCAGAGTGAGCGCAGGGTCTCTATCCCCCTGCTCCCTGCCGGGGACAGTCTCTCTCCATGCATCTCTCTCTGGGTTCAGGGGCTCCTGCCTTCCTGAATCCCTTCTGGCCTGGAGAGGTGAGGCTCCCACTGCTGGTACCCCAAGTGCAGAGCACCGTCTGCAGGGTTCTCCCTGCCTCCCCCCACGCCTTTGTAAATATTTCATTCACTGAACTCTCCTCTGTGACCTAGACTGAATGCTCCATCTGTTTCCCACAGGATCCTGATGGACACAGTGGAGTCCCTTAGCTATAAGAAGTAAAATTACCCGTGGGCAGGCACAGAGACTTCCAGAGTGGAAACAAAGCATCTCCAGGCCCACTGGACCCCCGGGAGACTGGACACAGTCCGCACTCTCCAGACTGACAGAGCTGATCGAGATCCCTCTTGGAGAATTTGAGTGGACTTCAGGGATGGTCTGACTTGAGGCAGGCCCAGGATGCATTGAAACACCAGGTTCTAGAACCTTCTTGGGAAAGGAGCACATGAGAAGCGTCCTCCTCTGCCAGGCTGCCTGTCCTTCCCTGACACCTGGTGCACCATTGGAAACAGACAAGATGGAGGAGACCAGCCATGCGCCAAAAACTTTGGAGCTCTCTCTTTCCCGATTTTCTGATAACCTCTGTGCAAGAAAGCTAGCATTTCATAAAATCACAGCTATTTGCCATTCATTTTCTAAAATTCCAAATGTCCATTTTTCTGATTAAAGTTCATTCACCTTTCTACAGTAGGCAACCATTCTAGTGTGTTCAAGATGTATTTTGGCGGAATTCCCTGGGGGGTTCCAGTGGTTAAGAATCTGCCTTGCAATGCAGGGGATGTGGGTTCAATCCCTGGTCAGGGGACTAAGATCCCACATGCTGCAGAGCAATTAAGCCCGTGGGCCACAACTAGAGTCCATGTGCTGCAAGGAGAGATTCCACATGATGAAGGAAAATCCCTCGTTCCAAAAGTAAGACCTTATCCAGTCAAAAAAAAAAAAAAAATGTATTTTGGGTTTACATGTGCCCATATGCAAATTGTAGTATTTGGGATACATACATGCTTTTACCTTCTGTAAATGGTAAAGTGCTGCATATAGGACTAGGCTCTTAGGATGCATTCTTGCTGTACTGTATATGCTTCATCCATTGCTCAGAACTGCAAGCTGCAGCTGCTGCTAAGTCACTTCAGTCGTGTCCGACTCTGTGCAACCCCAGAGATGGCAACCCACCAGGCTCCCCCGTCCCTGGGATTCTCCAGGCAAGAACACTGGAGTGGGTTGCCATTTCCTTCTCCAATGCATGAAAGTGAAAAGTAAAAGTGAAGTCGCTCAGTCGTGTCTGACTCTTAGCGACCCCATGGACTGCAGCCCACCAGGCTCCTCCATCCATGGTATTTTCCAGGCAAGAGCACTGCCGCAAGAGAGCCTCCGTATTTTATCCATCTACTCCCTCAGTAATGAACGCCCTTTGAACTCTTCTCGCCACCACCACTGATGCTGGAATGATGTCCTTTGGGAGGTCCTTTTATGACCTTTGTGAGAGTTTGTCTTGAATTAATACCTGGGAGAGGATTACTTCTACTAAGGCAGCAGTGCCTGCCTGTCTGCTCTTTAGAAAGACTGCATCAGATTACCCTCCTGTAGAATATTTTTGCTTTACCCAGTTTTTATTACTTTTTACATTTTGAGTTTCCACAGTCAGGTATACCAATGTCCAAAGTTTCCACAGTCAGGTATACCAATGTCCAAGGTCCTTTTTGGTGGCTTTTTCCTTCTTGTTCACACACAATTTCCCTCTTTGTCCTTTTCAAAGCTCTTTATCTCAAATTCTGTTTTGTTGGGCCCCAGGACCTGAGTGCTTCCTAGTTTTACATGCTGCCTTTCTGACTCAAAACTCGTGCCTTCTAACCCCACTGATCAGGATTTATGTCGATGTCCATGGCTCATGCGTGTCCATTGTCAAGACGGGATAATTCCTGTTGATGGATTCTTCAAATCAACAGCCTTTTGCCAGCAGAGAAAAAAACAACTGACTGTCTAAGAAATGTAAGGAAACTGTTGTTTATGTCTGCTCAGAATCCATTCCTTTTTCTGTCTTTAGAAGCCCAGTTTTCATCTGGGAAATCCATCCCTTTCTTATTCCTAGTCTGTGAGGATCCATCTCTCCCTGGATCCACGTCTTGGTGAATCAGAGTATCCCACGCTCCTGGCCGCCATGATTGGTTGAGTAAGGGCAACTGACCCACGCCATTTCACAAAATTTAAACCGAGGATATTACATGGAACTTTTTAGGAAAAGGTACTCTATTTCTCCTGAGGTGTCTAAGCTTGCAGAATGAAACGTGGAACCACTGGAAGCCACCTTAGCCAGAAATGTAGAAAGCCTGCTCGAAAGGGAAACAGCTGACAGAGAGAGACACAAAGAACTGAAAATTCATTACGACACCATTGTCTTCTGAGCTACTAGATTCAGCCCTGCCTGAAACCCACATGCCTCTGTTGTTTTTTTCTTTTCCCAGATACATGATCTAATAAAGTCCCCTGTTTCGAAGAAGATAATTTGAGTTGGATTTCTATCACATACAGCTGAAAAGTGCCTAATACAGTGAGTGACAGGCAGTTTACCCCAGTACCTACTGGAAAAAAAAACCAAACTACCCCTCAATTACCTATTAGCCTTAGCCCCTGCCCACCTCTTGAAGCTCGTAGTTTACCTGGCTTTCTCCACACACTCTGCCCTCTGGCTGTTCCCGGAGCACCGCAGCTGGTCCTCCGTCAGACCTTTGCGTTTGCTGTTCTCTCTGACGCGAGTGCTCCGCTGCCTGATTGTCACCTCCCCATCTCCTTGTCAGGCTTCAGGACTCCGCTAGGATGCGGACTCCCATCTGGGTGCTCTCCCATCACCCTGCTTTTCAGCTTGGCACAGCCGCCCCACATATGTGATGCCTCCCTGTGTACTGAGTCCTTTACTTCATTCCTACTTGTTTCTCTTGGTACCATGATGCTGTTTTTTCATCACCATAACCCTGATGTTTAGAACAATGGTTCCTGGAAGATGCTCCATAAACTAACAAAGGAAGGGAATTTGGCAGGGAGGGAGGAGATAGGAAAAGAAAGAAAAGAAGGAAGAAAGGAAGAGAGGAAGAAAAAAGAAAGGAAGAGAGGAATGAGGGTGGTGGAGGATGGATTCAAACAAATGTTCTAGGTTTAAGAAAGAGCCATTCCTTTCTTCTTCACACACTCAGACTTGGTCCAGAACCAAACTCAGAAAATATCAGAGCCTTTGAAATCCCATCTCAGAATGTCCCTCTGGCCCGTCACTTAATTAAATGACCCCATAATGAAATTTCTCCCCATTGAATCTATATTTAATAATTAATTGACCTCTTCAGCCCAGCCATGCTTGGAGTCTCATCAATTATGCATCTTTCCCTTCTGCACTCAACATTCACCTCCTGGGAAAGTAGGACCCAGACAGGAGAGACTCAGAGTGGCTGGAGCCTAAAAGGGCCCCTGTGAGGAGTGAGGGTCCCCCAAATGCTGATCTGTTGGAGAGATATGGGGTGGAGGTTTGGGGGCAAAGACAATCTTGGGCCTGAAACTTATTCTATCTGAGGGGCCCTCTTTATTAAGAAGAAGACAAAATTACTGATACAAAATCTCATATAAACTGAAATATTTAGAAAAATAAATAAATAAAATTACTTTAAAAAAAAACTGCCACAAGCCACAGAATTCAGAAATAAAAAGCAATATCATTAATTAACTTCCTGGTATGCTTTGAGAGGGCTTGCCAGGTGGCTCAGTGGTAAAGAATCCACCTGCCAAGAAGGAGACGTAGGTTCGATCCCAGGGTCTGGAAAATCCCCTGGAGAAGGAAATGACAGTCCACTCCAGTACTCTTGCCTGGGGAATCCCATGGACAGAGGAGCCTGGCAGGCTAAAGTCATGGGGTCGCAAGAGTTCAGACACAACTTAATAACTAAACCACCACCGCCATCACCAAAGAGAAAAGGAAGGTAACTCAACCTTTCCTCTAGAAAAGTTGATCAGGAAAAAAAAAAAAAAATTGACAATTTTTAGAAAAGTTTCTCTTGGCCTGGTAATCCATGATCGGTAATGTCCCATCCAGTGTTAGCTTGCTACAGCTGTCATAACGACATACCACAGACTAGGTGATTTAAACAACAGAAGTTCATGTTCTCGCATTTCTGGAGGGCGGAAGTCTGACAGCAAAGTGTCAACAGGGCTGGAATCTACCGAGGTACCTCTCCTCGGCTCAGAGATGGCTGTCTTCTCCCTGGGTCTTCACATGATCTTCTCTCTGCGCCCGCATCCTCATCTCCACCCCGTCTAAGGACATTACTCACATTGGATTAGAACCCGCTCTGAGGACCTCATTTTGACTTAATGACCTTCTTAAAGACCCATCTCCAAATACTGTCACATTCTGAGGTACTGGCGGCTAGGACTTTCACACAGGAACTTGAGGAAGGATGCAGTTCAGCCCATGATACACACTTTTGCAGGATGGTTGTCAAATTTGGGGAAAACACTTCAAGTTTCTTTCCTACATGAGCTACAACATTTCAAGGCATTTCAAGTTTTCTAAGCCCAGTGTCTCAGCTCCAATACCATCTAACTGATGATTCTCATCAACTAGTCTGTCAATGCCATCCATCCTTGTGTTGTGACAACGTCCCTGGGGCCACCGTGAGCAAGAGGAATTTTCTGGGAAGCCATTCTCACACCTGGAAGTCAAGCAATGACTTAACTATGCAGAGATGTCTGTGAGCCACACAAAACATCTCATGGGGCCAACTGAACGCAATCCCAACCAAACTTCCCTTTGGCCAGCCCCGTAGGGCTGTCCCAACACACTGGTCTTGAGAAATAGTAGTTAAAATAGCACATTTTTGCAGATTTCACAAACACGTGGTTCCATGGACATGGTGTTAGGGCTCTTCCCAGAGTTTTAGAAGATGCCCGGGTGAGTGACTCGGGCCCTGAAATTTAAGCTTCATTAACTTCACAGGAAATCTGCCTCCGGGGGCTGGGGGTGGTCTGTGTTCTGAGCATCCTCTCTCCAGCCCCTCAGAGTCCTGGCCAGGCCAGAGTTCCAAAGAAAAAAGCAAATGGGGCTTTTTGTGTGTGTGATGAGGCGTGTATTTGTTTCCTAGCATCACTGTAACAAATTACCACAAAAGTCGGTGACTTAAACAATATGAACTTATTCAGCCACAGTTTTGAAAACAAGAAATCTGCAATCAAGGTGTTGGCAGGTCCGCAGTTGCTCTGAAGATTCTAGGTGAGAACCTGCCATGTCTCTTCCAGCTTCTAGTGGCCCCTGGCAGGCACTGGCTTTGGCCAGCATCACTCCAGTCCCTGCCTCCGTCTTCACCTGCCCTTCCTGATGTCTTCTCTGTCTCTTATAAGGATACCTGTCATTGGGTTGGGCCAACTGAAACCCAGGAAGACCTTATCTTGAGATCTGTACTGTAATTACATCTGCAAAGACCTTTATTTCAAATAAGGACACATTCATAGGGTCCGGATTTGGACATATAATTGGGGGGGGGCCACTATTCAATCCACTACAGGGGGTCACCAATGCCCTCACCAGGCATGGCCTTTAAAGAACAGGCCTAGGCTCCAGGGATTTCATTGGAAAGACCACCTACTCAAGACTGAAATCCCACTATTATCCCTCTACTTCAGGCTCAACTTGATTTCAGCACATCCATCCATCACCCACGCTTGAAGCCTCTGAAAACAAACGTGTGGGAGACAGGTTTCTCTCCAACACAGCAGAGTTGCCCAAACTTCAATCATCTTCTCAACTTCTGGGATGACTTTCATGTCCACAAACCACTTAATGTTCTACTATTCACTTAATGTTTTTTCCTCAAATGGGTCTATTTTTAAAACTTCACACCCATGAAGGGGTTTGACATGCTTCTTCTGGTTTTGTCTCACATCATATACATTCACATCATTAGGACTCACAGGTAGAGATCTCTAGTTTTGTGCCAGCGGGTCTCTAAGCCCTGGTTAATTAATCCTCACAGCAACTCTGAAAGGAAGGAATTTTTATTATCATCCCATTTCACAGTTGAGAAACTGAGGTATAGAAAGGGTAGGTAACTTGAACCAAGTAATGCAGGAAAAAATGAGGTGCAGCTTTGTTTCATTCACCACTGTTTGCCAAGAGCCTTGAGCAGTGCCTGACACAGTAGGCACATAGTAGGCATTTTATTGTGGAATGCTGTCCCAGTGTGGCAAGATCAGCACATATAGGGAAACAAGAATATGAAATGAGGGCAGAAAAGTGTCCTGGTGCAGGACCAGTGGGGGCCATAGACCTTGGTAGGGATCAGAATTGTATTTTTGTGCAATAGGAAATTAATGGTCGCAAGAAACAAGTTCTGATTTTTTTTTCTATTTTGATTGACTATGATTTCTTAAAAAAATTTTTTTTAAGTAAAGGGTAATCACAATATTCAGTTCAGTCGCTCAGTTGTGTCCGACTCTTTGTGACCCCATGAATTGCAGCACGCCAGTCCTCCCTGTCCATCACCATATTATTAGAGGATAATTACAATCTTCCCTCATAGCTCAGTCAGTAAAGAATCTGCCTGCTATGCAGGAGACCCAGGTTCGATTCCTGGGTTGGGAAGATCCCCTGGAGAAGGAAATGGCAACCCACTCCAGTGTTCTTGCTTGGAGAATCCCATGGACAGAGGAGCCTGGCAGGCTACAGTCCATGGGGTCGCAGGAGTTGGACAGGACTTAGTGACTAAGCCAACACCACACTATTGTGATGGTTTCTGCCACAGGTATATATGTGTCCCCTCCCTCTTGAACACCCCCCACCTCCCTCCTCATTTCACCCCTCTAAGTTGTCACAGAGCACCTGTGTTGGGTTCCCTGCCTCACACACCATCTCCCACTGGCTTATCTATTTTACATACCTAATGTACAAGCTCTGATTTTGAAGATTGCTCTGGCTGCCGCAGAGTGATGCTGCTGCAGGTGAAAATTTGGCAAAGTGTCTGACACTGAGAATGTATGTTCTAATCAACTGGCCTGAGAGCAGCTGAGTGAGGAGGTGTTTGGAGAGGCGGGGGATGGAACCAAGAGGTCCTCCTTATCCTCCAGGCCAGTGGCCCTGCTGAGGAGGGCCTTGCACTGGGCCTTCTGAAATTACATCTAAATGAGCTCTCCACTTAGTCCCAGGGCACCCCGATAGCTCAGGTGGTAAAGAATCCTCCTGCATTGCAGGAGAACCCAGTTTGATTCCTGGGTCGGGAAGATCCCCAGCAGATGGGAAAGGCTACCCACTTAAGTATTTTGGCCTGGAGAATTCAGCCCATAGAGAATATAGTCCACGGACTATACAGGCCATGGGTTCACAAAGAGTCGGATATGACTGAATGACGTTTACTTCACTTCACTTCGTTCCATGGACCGAGTAGCAAGTAGCTGATAGGAAACTGAGATTCACCTCCTGCAGAGAAGCAGCTCATCATCCAACCAGACCCTTAACCCCATTACTGACCACCCTGTCTGCAGGGCTCTTAAGAACTATCATTGCACAGCTCAGTCCTATAAGCGTCTTTAGGAAAAGCACAATTTGATGCACTTTGATTGGTAATGGGCTGAGGAGGCGAGGTCAGGTACGGGTGGTATTGGGGGGTGGGGTTTGGGTGTGAGGAGGTTCAAAAGGGTTGATGCAGTCAATGTCTATTTAAAATGGGATAGAATTTCAGCACCCTGCTTCTGCATTTCCTGTGCATACCTGGTGTAGCACTAAAAATGAAGCGAGGGGTGGGAGGGGGGGGTCACAA